>CM046044.1:48303211-48568211 GCA_025215565.1 Flaveria ramosissima
GACCGATTGACCAAGTCGGCACATTTCATACCCATACGCGACACGTATAAGACATCAAGATTAGCTCGGATTTACATCGACGAGATCGTAAGCCGTCACGGTGTGCCTCTTCATATCATATCCGACCGGGACGCTCGTTTCACTTCTCACTTCTGGTCTTCTATGCAAGAACTTTTGGGTACGCAATTGGATTTAAGTACGGCTTACCATCCCCAAACCGATGGTCAAACCGAGCGACGATCCAAAACTCTGGAAGACCTGTTGCGTCTCTGTGTTCTCGATTTTGGTGGTGACTGGGATACACACCTACCACTCGCGGAGTTCTCCTACAATAATAGTTACCATTCAAGCATCCAAATGGCACCATTTGAGGCCTTTATGGTCGTAATGTCGTTCACCCGATTTGCTGGACCGACATGGGCGAAAATCTTATCACCGTCCCGAACTCATACAAGAGACGACCGATAAGATTGCTATCATCCGCAAGAACTTGGAAACGGCTAGGAGTCGACAGAAGAGCTATGCCGATAAACGTCGCAAGCCACTAGAATTCCAAGTTGGGGAGATGGTCCTTCTCAAGGTCTCGCCGTGAAGGGTTGTTCGTTTTGGAAGGAAGGTAAGTTAGCTCCGAGGTTTGTAGGACCTTTCAAGGTTCTGAAAGAATCGGGAAAGTGGCCTACAAACTAGAACTACCCCGACCTTAGTGGAATTCACCCGGTCTTCCACGTCTCGAACCTGAGGAAGTGTTTGGCCGACGATAACTTGTATGTGCCATTGGAAGACATCCAGATCAACGAGTCCCTACATTTCGTTGAGAAACCCGTCGAAATCATGGATCGCATTATGAAGAAGACTAGAACCTCTACGACCCCAATAGTAAAGGTTCGGTGGGAAAACAAGCGGGAGCGGAATTCACTTGGAGCGTGAAGATCATATGAGGAAGACTTACCCTGATTTATTTTTGTAACCTTCGTTATTTTAATTTCGGGACGAAATTAATTTAAGTTGGGAGACTGTATCATCCAGTATTTTCTTTTTATCTTATTTATTTAATGTTCTCTGTGTGTCTTTTGTAAAATTTCATTAATAATAAATATTAATATGATACAACATTATAATAATCTTAAAGTATAATAATATAATAACAATAATAATAATAACAATATAATATAAAAGTAATAATAACTTTGAAAGTAACCATAATATTATATTACAATAAATGATAATAATAATAACTAAGTCATAGTAATAATGATAATTATAATATAATAATAATAATATAATATAATAATAATAATAATAATCATAATATAATAATACTAATAATTATTGTTATTATGTAATAAAATAATAATCAATAATATTGAAATAATAATAATTTCTAAAGTTCGGGGGGGTGTTTTGTAAAATTGTAAAACTTCAAAAAACTTAAAGTTGGGGACTGGGTTTTAATAAACAGCCAAACTTCAGGGGGCAAGTGTAAAATTTGGGGTTTTCTTTACCCCGTTTCTCCGGTGGCTTTTGGCCGGAGCTCCGGCCGAGCTCCGGCAAGGCCCCGAACCATCGATTCAGCGATTCGACCCCATTAAACCACCCAATCCCCTCGACCCCATGATTCGAACCCGAACCCCAATTCAATTCGAGTTCCCGCTCGTTGCAAACTTACCAAATCAAACCGAAGCTAACCATAAAAAAATCCGAATCAAATCTTGCCCAAATTCACATTTCGACCAAATTGATTACTCCTAACTTAATACGCGGCCTACCAATCAATTAATCAATCACATCGCAAATTAACAGCTCGAATCTTTCAATTTTGGTAAACTTTACACGCGGTTTCAAACCGAGTGTGATAAGCTCGACACCATAGAATCGAAGCTATATAAAGGGTTTACTGATTCATTTTGAAGTCCTTAAACTCCCTAAACCCTCAATTTCGCAGAATAATCACCCAATCGGAACACCCCAATTCAAGAACACCCGAAGCTCAACTCGAACTCGAAAACCCTCAAATCCTCACCAAAACAGGTAATTAAACCTGTAGTCTACTCGTTTTAGTCCAAGGTTCAAAAGCCCTATGATGATTCGGGTGATTAACACCGAATCGAGGGCCAATTGTGGATCGGATGAACCTAGGGTTCATCAGATTTGGGGAAAACCGGGGAAACTGGTTTAAAATTAAAACAAACCGAAGTGAACCAAGGCCACGGCCCTGGTTCACTGGTTCCCGCACCCCATTCCCCCAAGGGAGACCCGGTTTCGACCCCGGGCAACCCCTTTCCCTCTTTTATTTTTTTTCTTCTTTTCTCTGTTTTGTTTTTTTCTTTTTCTTTTCTTTTCTGTTTTTTTTTTCTTCTTTTATTATGTATTTCTTTTAATATTTTAATTCTGAAAAAAAATTTTAGAAATTTTTTCAGAACTTATTTAACCATTTTTGTATTCTTTTTTTTATTATTAAATCAAAGGTTTAAGAATATGTTTAAATTTAAAATACATTGTGGTATTTTTTTATTTTAAATTATTTAAAATAATGTTGTTATGTGAAAAGATAATACTTGTGTAAAAATATTTTAGATTATTTAAAACATATGCATGTATATATATATGTATATATATATACATGTATATATTGGCAAACAATTTGAATAATTTATTATTCTTAACTATATACATATATTGTAAAATATATATATATTGTCAAACTATTAGAATGATTAATTACTTATACATATGTACTTATATTTATATAAACATATCAAAGTAAGTATACATATATATATATATAATATATATATATATATATATATATATATATATATATACATATATATTTATTTCTTGACTTATTACAATCAATACAACCTTTATAAATCGGTTTAGCGTGCGATTAGTTTTCTTTATTTATATTAACCTTTCTCTTACGCGCAATAATTCTATTTATCCTTTCGTTCCATTAACCTGATCATTAATAATATAAAATAAATGTGAATAGTTGTCAACCTCTATTCAATTTATAATTGAGAACCTTAAAACATAATAATTAATCATCGAACCAATTATAACGCGTTACCTTATTCTTATTTAGGTGCCTTGTGACGTTTGTGTTGGAAATCTTATTCGTGGTTATTCTTATTTCATCTTCAAGCCTTCTTATTATCATGTGAGTTCTTATGCCCCATTTACATATATTTTACACCTTTCGGGGTGAAACATGTTGGTTATACAAACAAACTCATACACGCTTTGATACTTATTACGCACGTGCAATTCTTTACATAGTCGTGGTTATTTGAATATGTTAAGTTGTATATGAGATGTGACATACGTGTGCAATCATTAACTATAACTAGCCTGGCGAAGTCTTAGATCTTTGGGCCTGACAAGCCTATTTGGTGCTAAAGCCGAGGGATTGCCGGCTCCTAGGAGCCGTATGCTTGTGCACTAGGGAACCAAATACACTTAGCTAATCATGCTTATTCATATTATTCAGTCAAGGTTTGATTGTAACTATGCATGTTCTATATACTTACTATCTTGTGACCATTGACTAGAATTGCCACATTCTTTCTCATGATATATACTTATTGTATTTTAAAACCATGAGAACTCACCAACTTGTTAGTTGACTTTATTTCAACATGTTTCAGGTAATGTGCAAGTTTAATGATGATTGAAGAAATGCTTAAGCTTAGGATATGGACCTAGACTTAAATGAACATTTGGATTCTTTTTCTTTGTTTATTGTTTTCTTGTAAGACGTGGATGATTGTGATGTTTGAAAAACAATTGGTTAATGGCATTTATATTTTAACATAGTGTTATGTGGCTGTGAACAATCTTAACCCTCACACTTCGACGTTTCCGCCGTCATGGTTGGGGTGTGACCGCAATTATCATCATTGCTTGACAACTGGTCAAGAACTATTACAACGATTATTAGTTCCCCCAGCGCGTTCACTTTCAATGGGACTCAGGACCTTATTCATGGCGAAAAAATTAGACAAAGATGTTCAGGTGAAATACAAGTTAATTATTGAATATTGAGAGAGAACGTAATAATAAGAGAAGTTTTGGAAGCAAGAACTATAAAATGAGTTAGTCTAGGGCTCGAAACGATGTGACTTGTTGGAGAGACACTTTAGGAATCATTGTCCGAATTATTAGAAAGAAGTTAACAGTATAAACACAACTCAAATGACGATTCTTTAATTTGTAGCCTGGAGAGCGTGTGTGTGGAATCATAGGTCATGTATTTGGAGCTTTGTTTCATACTACCCACAATAGCAAAGCAATGCAAAATCTAAAGAAAGATGATTTTGGTAAAGTAAGACTGGCAAACAATATTCATGAGTTTACAAGCATAGGTGACATAAACTTGAAGACTTCAGTCGGTTTATGAACTTTGAGAGATGCCAGGTTGTTTCCAAGCTTAAAGAAATAATTTATTTCTATTGGTAGTTGTATGAATAGGGCCATGAGGTTAAATTCAGGAACATGTAGTGGAAAGTTGTTAAAGAAAATCTTGTCATATCTCGAGTAAGAATGAAAGGTCATTCAATGGGTAGGTTATGTTAAGGGACCAAGGAGTGACCACCAGATCAGAAAAAGACCAAAGTTCAGTTCGCGAAATCTCATGAACAGAAGAATGTTTGCTTTGCGAGTACGAAACCTAGAGTCACAGAAAAGATTCAGAGTGGTCATGCATGGAAAAGTTCAGGTAAACTGGTTAGAGGATTTTGTGACAGTCGAAGCACGTGTTGTGCTTAAGTTACAGTTCCTAGACGACTATGGGTTAAAATAACTAATATTCCACTTGATAAATCTCTTCATAGGATTACTTGCTAAATATAGAGAGTGTTTGTTCTTAGGGTATTTCAGGATCCGTTAGTTCATTTCAGTGGGAGCCGGTAGGAACATAGAACGAGTTAGGGGCAAATACAATTGCGACTGATGTGTTGAAGGCCACTGAAAAAGGTTAATTGATGAGAAGACCACTACAACCAGAAAGATGAGAAAGATCACAAGAGGTACAAGTGTTCACAGGAAAATTCAGTTTGAAGACGATCAAGCCTTCAAGTGGGAGATTGTTAGGTTTTGGGGAGCCTTGATTTGAGCTCGGGTTAAAAGACAATTTCTAGCAGATTAATTAAATTAAAGATTTGGTTTATTTTTATTTAACTGTAGGCCATTATGGTTTTCTTGAGGATTTTGTCATAAACCCTAATTTTTCATATTTATTAAGTCTATTATACTTATATTTCCTCACAAGTGAGGAAGAAAGCAATAAAAGTATTACATTAGTTGCAGTCTGTAGACGTAGGTCATATCAACCGAACCACGTAAATATCGCGTGTTTATTTTTGTTCTTATTTTCTCTCGCAGTTTCGATTGTGTTTGTGTGTTGATCTATACCCGAATCCCTTACAAGTTAGCTTAAAGGATGCAAATTGTTATAAACTCCATACATAAAGATTGACATGTTTAATTTTTAAAGTTTAATGATGGAAGTTGTATTTTATTATAAACTTAAAGAGAAAATCTGTAATTCACTCTATTTGTTATAAAAAGAAGATGATGTCAGTATGACTTCAAATGTGTGAAAAAACAAGTCATGATAGTTTTTTAAAAGCAAAAGAAAAATAAAAATTGTGATAAAAATCAGAATTCAGGGTTAGGAATATTCAAAATGCTATTTTTTTAAAGTTAGTTTTATTAATTAATAAATATTCTAATATTTAATGAAAACTCAATAGTTCATGCATGATGATCATTAACGCCATAATAAATCACAGTCGGACAAAATTTGTTTACTAGTACTTCAAATACTTTTGAAAAAGTTTGCCAGCAAGACAAATATTCAAATATCTATTCATACAAGAAATACATCTATTTATCTAATTTTATCTAATAAAAGAATATATCTTTTTTATCACTTGTAATTGTCTAAACCCATCTTTTTTTGTCACATATCATTCTTCTAAACATCTTCACTTTATTTTTCCCTACAAAAGGGTATTATAGTAATTTAAACGTTCTAATTAATTTCTCTCTCTTATTAAAAATTAATTTTATTAATTGCTATATTTTTTTCTCTTATTTAATTTTTTAAAATCAAACTATCATTTTAAAAATAGATTTTATTAAGGAAATTAAAACACATCTTTTTATTAAAATATAAATAATATAAAACATTATATCATATAAAATTGTCTAAAACACTAAACCTTTTTAAACAAAATATATTTAAATCGGTCTTTTTTTAAAA
Organism: Flaveria ramosissima; assembly: GCA_025215565.1. NCBI lineage: Eukaryota > Viridiplantae > Streptophyta > Magnoliopsida > Asterales > Asteraceae > Flaveria > Flaveria ramosissima. The sequence continues at coordinate 48,309,477 of CM046044.1, forward strand.
AAATTATAAAAAAGGTGAAATTTTCTAATCGCAGTCTTAAAACAACCAGAATAATTACAAACCATAGTTTTTAATATACAAGACTTTTATATAAAATATTTTTTTATAAAAAATTAAAAATATGTTTAAAAATAAAACTATTTAGATAAGAGAGTTAAAAAATAGTATAATTGTTTTATCTCTTGAACTATTATTTATATATAATTTTAATCATATCTTATATTAAAATATCATACTGTAATTTTTTGTATTTGTTACTAACTATAATCCGTTTAATAAATGAGTTTCTAGACTATCTATATACAAGTCTGTCTATCTATCTATCTATAATTAAGAAAAATTAGGATAATATGTGACACAATTATAAGTCTCATCATACTAATTTATTTATCTATGTTATTATTAATAATATTGAATACTAATAAATATTACTCATACCATTTTCAAATAAAAAGTATATAATTTAATAATTTAAAACCTATTTTTTAATTAATAATACAATTTTTAATGACAAAATATTTATAAAACACATAATATAATGAGCATTTTTTAAAGAAAATTCATTTTCCTTAAAACAAAATATTTAAAAACCATAACTATTTTATAAAACAAAAGTTTAAAAAATACATTTTTGTTTGTTTACTTAAAATAACTATTTATATGTAATTATAATCATATTTTATCTTCAAACATGGTTTTATAATTCATAATTTTTTATTACTAATTATTTTTATTTATTTAACTCGTATAATACACGGGATACTAACCTAGTAAACACATAAAAATAATCAAGGGATGCAAAGCAAACTACTCAACCAGAAGACTTAATGGAAAAGGGATATAATATTTAACTTATATTTCATATGTCAAATATACACATAATTTAGTTACATTTCTCACAATATAAATTGGTATCGGGTGTAAGGGGCATTGCACATCAAACAACAGAATTACCAATGGCAGATTCACTACACTTACAGAACTCTGCATTCTCCTCTTTGCGGGGCTTTTCGATGGTAGTCTTCTTGACTATTTGTTACATATCATTTAGCGCGCTAACAGTGAGTGCAACCGATTTTGATGTCACGTCTTTTGGTGCAATAGGAGATGGGTATACAGACGACACTGAGGTAATTAAACCGCGTGTATAAGTTTGATCATAAGGGAATGTGGTTCCATATGAAAGAACCACGACACGTTAACCATTTTCTAATTAGCTAGGTTCATTCGCAGGCTTTCGTTCGAGCATGGGCTAGTGTATGTAGCGACAGGTCGCCGAACCCAACGTTGGTCATACCACCAGAGAAGTCGTTCTTAGTAGGAGTTGTTACGTTCAAAGGTCCATGCAAATCCTATGCAGTCTATGTTCAGGTAGAATGAATCTAGATTTCCTGTTATATTAATATATTCTTTCTAATATATATCGCTAACATATGGGTTTAGTTCGAGCAAAATTTTTTTTAAATCATCAAATTAACGTCAATTATATTGTAAATGGACCACTATATATTTTCGAGTTTTATATCTTAGATGTTCGTATTGTTCTTTTTTTGCTGATGTTTTAAACATAACAAGGTTGTTAAGTATGATTATATAAAAGTACCAGCCAAAAAAAATATTTCCATAATTAAATATATCATTACAAAAACCTCATTAATTTTTTTAAGTGAGACATTATTATATAAATTATATTACTCATATTTATATATTATTCTTATTTTACATTGTGTTATTTTTTAAGAGTAATGTCTATCAGTTGCAGAGACAGTAAGAGACTCCAATATTCTTATTTTACGATTGACACAACTAGTTTTTTTTTTCTTTTTGAAAAACAATTATCACCCAATTTTCTGTTGATATTTTGAAAAATCTACAGGTTTTTTATCAAAACGTTGAAAATAATAACTACTACGACTCCCCGAGATTTTTGAATATTTAATGTTTTTGTACTTGGAGGTTTTTATTGAACAGAAAATAAAAAGAAAGATCGAAAATAAAATTCATAAATAAATATTTGTAATATATTAAGTGACGGGATGACTGAGAGCTTATTGAACCCATGACCTTTATGACGATTAACGAAGGTGGGTGCACATTATCAAAATGATTTATACCCTATTATTTGGTTAAAATCAAAATGAAAATTATACAAATTAACGTTATGTTTTGTGTCTTGTGTCTGTGACTATTAATTGTTGTTTATATACTTATTACTAACATATATTTTAATTTTTGTTTCGATGAGTAGCTTTTGGGCAACATAGTTGCACCGAATACACTTGATGGATGGAAAGGTTGTGAACATACCAACAAGTGGCTAGATTTCGCTCGGGTTCGAGGACTCACCATTAACGGCCCCGGCCAAATCAATGGTCATGGCTCTTTGTGGTGGGGAAACGAGGTTAATTTTCTGAATCTTGCTCGAGTTTTATATCAAACAACATAAACATCTTATTAACACGATTCTTTAATTCTTTTTGCAGAAGGCAAACAAAAAATGCGAGCGTCCGAAGGTAAAATGTCTTTCTTTTACTTTAAAGATTAGATTTGACATAGAGTTTGAGAAGATTAACATATAATTGTTATCAATCTTTTAGGCTTTACATTTTAATGAATGCAATGGCCTTCGGTTGAGTGGCACGACTCATATTGACAGCCCAAAACTTCATATTAGCATTGTCAATTGCAAAGATGTGGATATCGAAAATCTTCATATTATAGCACCAGAAGACAGCCCCAATACTGATGGGATCGACATTAGTGCTTCATCACGTATTAACATCCACGACTCTAACATTCAAACTGGTATGAGATTGAATCGCTACTAAAAAAATTGACTATTTTGCGATTGGAAAACGGTTACAAATTTTGCGATAAATTTGTTAATTCATAAGATTTAACAAAGTTTGATAGAGATGTTTGGATATTTAAAAATATGGGAATTTGATTATTACTATAACAAATGCCGGAAAAAACATTTAAAAATAAAAACAATCGCAAATTTATCACTAAATGTTGGTAAGACTACTCTATTAGTGTTTATACTTTTTGGTTAATCAATTTATATGCTTAATCCACAATAATATAGGTGATGACTGTGTGGCTATTAACGGTGGCATATACGATATCAATGTAACAAGGGTGCTTTGTGGACCTGGTCATGGCATAAGGTACCAAATGATCAATATTTTTCGACACCGTTGATACACATAAATTTCCCGTCACTTAACTAGATGTTGATATGCGTCGGTGCAGTATCGGAAGCCTCGGGGAAAAGGGTCGTCAAGACACAGTAAAAAATGTACGAGTACAAGACTGTAAGATTACAGGAACCGCAAATGGACTACGAATCAAGACAGTACCGGTAAAACTAAATAAAACTTATCATGCTTTAATTTTTTTTATTGTTTTTAAGTACCACTAGAGTAATTTAAATATTTAATTGTGCTTTTGTACACACGATAGGGTGGAACGGGGTATGCTAGGGGGATCGTATTTCAAGACATTCATCTTGTAAACGTGAAAAATCCGATCATAATTGATCAACATTACTGCAGTAAATTCGAAGATTCTTTTTGTCCATCACCTGTAAGTGTCACATTTCATCATTTTATCGTATTTTAACGTGTAGATCCTACAACCTCTATGTATTCATTAGCTTTTCTTTATAGCCCAACATCCCTGCGGTACGAGTGAGCGATGTGGTGTATATGAATATACATGGGTCTTCGGCGTCAAAGAAAGCGATAACTTTCGATTGCAGCGGGAAATTTAAATGCAGTGGGATCCAAACGAACCAAGTTGAAATCACCGGTGATGAGGTGGTTGCTTACTGTGAAAATGCTCAAGGGAACTTTATTGATACAAACCCAGTTGTTACATGTAGCTAGATTTATGTAGTACCTTATATTTGGGGAAAATATACATGAATTGTAACAACGTTTACAGAAAATAAAGCGAACTTCTTTAAGTACCTCATATTATCTCGGTTTATTTAGTAATGTTCATTATGTTATTATGTTTTTAGAACCATGCTAGATCAGTCGCTCATATAGGATACTAACACATAATTGATCCAGTTTGGTTAATTGAATCACTTTTGTTTGAACCAGAGTCAGACCGACTGGATCGGGTGATTTCAACTTTTTGGTTTCTTTCTTAAGATAACACTTAATGATAAACCCCATACTTTTTTATTTAACGCTCCATACTTTATAGATACCAGTAGGTTTTGCCCACATGTTGAGCCAAATCATTTTAAATAAAAATTATATCTAAACGTAGCTAGAAATAAATATTTCGTAAAATCGTTATGTTTATTAAAAAAATATAAATTTAAATTTGACCCATGAGTTACGGTTACACGTTGCGGGGCTTAATTTTGAAAAAGAAAAGTAATACGTTATATTTGACCGGAGTCAATTTCGAGTGAAAGTTACTCTAAAACATAAACAACAATATGTATGCCACAACAATATGTTCGGAATTTCGTAATACGTTATATATTAAACACTAGGTTATAGACCCGTGTATTACACGGGGTTATACAATACAAATTTTATACAACTCCATAATGTGTATTAGTCGGACTTAAATATTATACCCGTCCATAGTCCATGTTTTTAGAGTGATAACAAAAGAATTACCAAATTATCAACCCGAAAAACCTAATAAGTAAAACAAATTTAACAAATGTAAACAACTTATATTATTTTTATACCAGTTGACTTTCAACAGTCATAACAAAACGAATCTCATAATAATAAAAGAAAAATATCCAAACAATACATGCTAAAGTTTTTAAGAGCTTAAAAGTAATCTTTTGACATCATCTATTCTAGTTAGGTAAATATATTGTTACGAATAACGAGAGTTATCCACTATAACATGATGCACAAATATTATGTAACTTGATGATGCTATTAAAATGATGTAACATGACGATGCAATTAACATAATGTGTAACATCATTAGCAATTAACATTAATGTCGAACAATCAAAATTCATTAAATTTTCTAAAATCTAATAAGTTGTATATGTTTAGATGTGCATTTATATGCACTAACTAATATACATTTTTTTATCAACATCAACAAAAAGCCTTTTGTTTTTAAGTTTTAATAAGTATTTTTGATGTTTAGTATAGTACCTGAAATCAATATTTTTAAAAAAAGTATTAATAATAGATCAGTTATAACTGAAACTCATGTTTACTAACAAAATTTTGTAATATATAAAAATATATATTATTATTATTAACATTGAAATTAAACTAAATTACTCACCTCTGATTAAAGATTATCAATCATACATTTGTTATACTTAAGTTAATGAAAAAGCAATAAATATTTGATCAAACATAACTAATACATAAAATACAATAGGGTGTAATTAAAAATAGTGTAGGTGTAATTAAAAAAAATTCTTACTCACAATTTGAAATTTAAAAATAGGTCATAAACACAATCAAAAGATCCACATAAATAGGTAAACTGGTAAATAACTTTAGGTGGGAAAACAATAATAGATTAAAGGAGAGAGTGACATATGTCCTATAATGCAATCTTTTATTAGTATTAGATTATAGAAACAAAAGATGTTAAGAATTAATTATAAATAAAAGATATAATAAAATAAGTAGCTTCTCAAGTTTTAGTTAATTACTATTTTATGAAAAAATAATAGAGTATATTACAAATTATGTCCTTCATTAATATATAAAATTGAATGGTATGTTCTTTAGTTTTAATAATTACATAGGATGTTCTTTTATTAAAAGATTTGCACACATATTATCCTTTAAACTAACTTTCATGTAAATGTACAGTTAATTCGGTTATATACCCCCTCACATGAGGGTATTTTTATCATTTTTTCCAGTTCTAATATATTAAAAAATTATAAAAAATAAAAATTTTAAAGGAATAAAAAATTTAAAAGATATTGGACCATTAGATAAGTCGGTGAATCCAATCACTCTTGATGCGTGTTCATTCGACTAATCGTCAAAACTTTTAATGACAACAACCTCCAATAACATTTACTAAAGTAGGAAGTATAAGTCACAAATCATTTAAAAGGTCGGGAAATCAACAATAAACACCAAAAAAATACACGTAAATACTTTATAAACTACTCACGCCAAAAAATATGAAAAATCAATAAGAAAGACAAACTTGAAGATTACCTGTGATTCTTTGAATTGCTTATATAATTCCAAAACAAAAAAATGAACTATGAGTCGCTCATTAATCACACAACAACACAAGCTAGAAAATCAAAAGGCAACAAAATACAAAAAGTGAATTAGGGATTTTAATCTTACCAACGTTGTTTGTTCGAGTTCAAAGGGTTTCAGTGGTGTGTGAGATGTTGTAGTTGGTGAAGATGACCAGTATTGGGCTATCAAATAGACGGAGATGATGAATTTAATGGTACCGAAAGTAAGAGGAACGCGAGTTCACTGACTTACCCAACGGTCCGATATCTTTTAATTTTATTTTCATATAAAATAATTAATTTTTTATTTGTTTAATATATTAGAGGTGGAAAAAAATGACAAAAATGCATTTAATGTGATAGATACATAACTGAGTTAACTGTACATTTAACTGAAAGTTAGTGTTATGACAATAGGTGTGCACATATTTTTTATATAAGACATTGAATGTAATATTTAAACTAAAGGACATACCATGTAATTTCATATATTAATAAAATACACAATTTGTAATTTACTCAAAATAATAATACCTATCAACAAAAGCATAACCCGATTATTACCACATGCCAGAAAACATGACCAAATTCACAAAATCCTCCCTGCAAAACCAATTGTTAACCTAAGGTTGCAATCTACAAGATCTATGTGTTATATCAAATTTAAAAAAGTAATAGATTGTTAATATTTGACTTACTTAAAAATTTTATTCACTTTTAACTTATTATCAAAACCATTACACCAGTTCGTTATCTAGATTTCCATGGTATTTTTATATATTTTCATAATGATAATATTATTTTTTTCTCAATTTACTCAATGAGTTTTATTCTTTTAAAAAAAGATTATGGTGAGCTAAAAACACAACATATCCTATTTTAAAATTGTATTTTACTTTTTTTATATGCTTTAACTTTGTATACAGGAAACTTGGTTCTTTCTATGTCAAAAGCCTCAAATTATGCCCTTCGTATAACTTGGGTTCCAAGTAATTGTCTTGCCTTAAAAGATGTTACATTCTGGTTAATATATATTTTTTTCTTAATTCTATTTAGTTAATGACTTAACAAGGTATAACGAATTAAGTTATGCAATACTTTATTCGGATACCATTACCTTATTAATATAGTTTCTAAAAGGACATGGAAGGGGTTCTCCCATTACAGATTTCAACAATTTTGTTAATTTGTGAGGGCGCGCGGTGCTCTTGTTTTCCCAACCCAATTCCACCAATTGCTCAACCCGATTGTCATATATTATTCTTGCTTTGCCCCACTAGTCGATGACCAATTTCAACCCCTAATTTCTCCTATTTGACAGCCGTACCATCACCTTCCACCCTACAACTCATCATCACCTTCCAAATCAGCGATTCCCAATTAGAAAACCACTCTATGTCACCTTCTGGTTTTAATGAAACCCTAACCACTACCAACTATTTTATACTCATTCTCATACTAACTAAAACCTATTAAAATACAAATCAAAATCATATCATATAATTGTTGCATTAAATTTTAATATCTAAAGAGGAAATTATCTTAAAAAGAAAGAAAAATGTAATATCACAAATATTGTTATGGGTGAGCATGAAACATTTTACATAGTTGAGGGAGAAAAGTGTCATATCAATAACTTTGACGTTAAGGAAACCCGAATAGCTGTAAAGCAACCCGAAACAACCCATATTAGGGTCCGATTCTCAGTGGGTGTTGTCAATCAAAGAGATTAAGAGAATAATACTCCACACACAAGCTCCCACTTTGATCAAATCAACCAATAATTATCATGTTCTTGGGTAAATTTCAGATCTTTTATCTTCTATTCCACTTTACTTTTCGAATTGAAGCATCAAAGTTTCAAGATTTGCATCTAATTATACAAATAAAGTTTCAATCTTGATTACTATCACTCGTGGGGATTTTGCAGGTCACTGTGCTCAAGTGTTCTTTGATTTGATCTACAGGCGGTTGATTTTGGTTCTTTGACGATCGTTTTTGGTTTTTTAGATGCCAATTTTCGGATCAGTTTCGAGTTGCCTCCGGAGAATTATCGAATTCATGGGGTCAGTGTTCATCTGTTTCGTGTTTGTGATTTCAACAAGTTGATTGCAAATTTGTGGTATTAGAGTATCATATATGACATAACGTTGCATATATAGATATACATGTATGAATTCTGTTTATAGTTTCTCTGAATGTTGAAGAATATGACATGAAAAGATGATCCATGTGTTGTTAGCTAATAGGTGTTGTTGCTATTAGTTTTGTTTTCAGAGTGTTGGTGGTGTGTGTGACAGTGTGGCTATGACTTCATAGTGTAATGTTTGTGAACATAAATAGATTGGATGAAGGAACAAATTGTGTAAACAGTAGGTGTTGATATTCTTTTGGGTAAATCAAGGTGGTTTATCATAACTTTTGAATCTCAACTAAGCAAACATAACAATCATATTGTGATCCCGGGGGCGCCTTAAGTTTTTTACGCAGTACATGTGTGATGATTCGATCTCACTTCTTTTGTTTTCTTCAAATCCCAGTATTAGAGAAAGAAGGAATGCATATGGAGTTTCTCTACCCATGAATTTGTAAATTTCTACTTCCCATAGCACCAAACATTTTAGAACATAAAAAATTAATGATAACATAGACCAGATTTGATATGTTGTTGCTTATTCATTGCTTGTCTAATCATATTCTTAATCTTAAACCTCACTATCTTCAAATCTGTTACATCGGGCACCATGATCTCTTAGTTTTTTTAACTATGAATTTGATATGTGACATTTATCCTAATCATTTTAATGGTTGTAAACCTTATTTGCAACAGAGCAGAGGGTGTATTGGATGCTGTAGTAAGCCTCCATTGGTGACTACTGATAATAAGCCAACAGGAACTTTAGGGAAACGCCACACCACTAAAAAACATAGCATTTTAGAAGATTTTTGGAGTAGCAGCGCGTATGAGATGGATAATAGTATACCTCAGTCTCAGATAAGTGCTTCATCAACTAGCAATGCGCCTGCGGATGGCCAATGCAGTTCTGGAAACAATCCGTCAGAATTTGTAAACCGTGGTATGTTTTTCAGTTATTCGTCATTGTAAATTGTAAAATAAATAGTAACTTCTGTTTGCTTTTTAGGCCTTCTTCTTTGGAACCAAACAAGGCAACAATGGATTGGAGATACGGAACCTGATCACAGTAAAAAAGCCCGGCCGCCTGTTATAAGGTGGATAACTATGTACTCTTTTAGACTTCAACTTTCATTCGGTCATAAATTTGGAAGTTATACAAATTATTACTTGTTCTATTCTTGATATTGTGCATGTTTAAGTCGGTTCATATAACACATAGTAAGAAACATATCTACTTCTATAGGGCTTTTGTTAAATTTAACCAATCAACTTTCCCCAATTTATTGGTTAAATTGTTAGGTCCCTAAATTTCTTTTAGCGATTTAGTTCCTGAAGTGAATCCTATCTGTGTTTTCCAACAAAGATAAAAGGGGTAACTTTGTAAAATAGTAACCAAGTTTCAAAATTGTCCTAATTAGGTCACTCATAAACTTTTTTGTTTCAATCAGGTCACTAAAGTTTATTTTGATGTTTCAATCCTATGTATTTAACCTGAATAGCAGGTAAAAACTTTAAAAGCTTAAGTTTGGGTGGGTGATGGTGGTCGAAGATGATGGGGCGGAGATGGAGGGATCACAAGTGATGGATTCGAAGGTGATGGGGTGGTTTTGGGTGGGTTGCAGATGAAGGGCGGGGATTTGGGTGGGTCGCAGATGTTTGGGGCGGCGATGGTAGGGGGACGATAGTGATGGTGTGGTTGGAGGTGGTCAAAGGTGGAGGAAGAAGGGTGTTCGAAAGTGGAGCTGTGGAGGAGAAGGGTGGTCGATGGTGCAGGTAGAGGAAGACGGTTAGAAAAACAATTACCAGCTAATCAGGTTAATTACATAGGATTAGAACACCAAACCAAAGTTAAATGACCTGATTGAAACAGTTAGAAAAATGAGTTAGCTGATTGGAACACTACTAAAACTTGGTTACTATTTTGTGAAGTTTTCCCTAGATAAAATGGATGGATTTACCACAAATAAACTTTAGCAACCTAATCAATAAATAGGAAAGAAGTCCATTTAGTTTTATCTGTGAGACGAAGGAATTTTAGCGACTAAACCACTAAAAATATCACTTTTGGGGCTTAATCGGGATATTGAGGAAAGTTGGTTGGTTAAATACAAGATAAACTGATTCTAAAACCAATTTCTTGATCATGGCATCATTAGGAGAGCAATTAGTCTAGTATACTCGAGAGACACCAGATTCGAGTTTGAGTTTGAGTCTGAATCTGAATCCAAAACTCGAGTTACTTTCGAATTATCTTAGCTAAAACAAATCAAATAATAAATCGTACTTTTGTCTGACTGTATTTTTTTTAGTTGGAATGCAACTTATAATAATTTGCTTGGGACAAACAAGCCTTTTTCAAGGCCCATCCCTCTACCTGTAAGTCTCCTTTGTTACTTACTAAATTTGAAAATATGAACTAGAAGCAATCCACCAATTTGTTAGAACAAAAATTGACATTATTCTCCATCAGGAAATGATAAATTTTCTTGTGGATATCTGGGAACAAGAGGGATTGTATGACTGAGTTGCTGCCGAACACGACATCTATCTATTTTTATGTTCATATCATATGATTTTTGAAATGTTGTATTATGTATGTTGTTGGGATTTTGTTTCAGTTTTACTATTAATTTTTCTCTTTTTTTTGGTTTGGGAGGGAGTCAACTTCTGGTGTGTATAAAGGCACATGACTGTATTGAAAAACTGAAGATTTTGTGTATACCATTACCTGGAAAATCACTTTGGAGATTTCTTAAACTTGATGCATGAGTTTTTTGAGCCTGAAGTCTTAGCGGGAGGAGCCTTTTTTATCCTCTGAGAAAATGAATCCTGGACGACGTTGATAATACTTGAACCGGCCATACATTTAAAAGACGAACATCGTGTTGTCGCGGGTGTGTAAAATCAAGAAAGAAAATAACATCAGGACGTTGTCGTGAACCTACACATTAAGGGGGCGTTGATAACATATGTAAACTTATATTATGAAAATGAAACTTGGACGTTGTTGATGACATTCAAAATTTTATGTAAAAATATTTAACTGTTGTAAACATGTGCATTACGGAGAGGTCCGTGATAATATTGGAACTTTTATGGATAAAGAAACAGTTAAAAATTCACGTACGAAGATTAATAAAAATAAGTATGTCACAACGAAAAAAACTTTAATTAAAATAAAAAACACGTACATATATAAAAATCATATTTTTAAAGTCGTAAGAAGAAAGAAAACACACTATAAAATATTGAAAACATTAAATAAGGTTTTACGACTTGTACGCTTGTGTTACGATGACTTATACATTATAACGCATAACTATGTGTAATCGTTCCGAATGAGATTTATATTAAAACATAAATAAAAATAAGCACATTACAACAGTATAGTTGAAACTTTATAAAACATTAAATTGTAAAAGTTATTAAAGAAAAATAAATAAAAGAAATATGGTGAGTGTGTTAAAAAACAACAAGTTCTTAACCTTATTCAGTTATTTGACAAAAATTAGTTTTTACCTAGCTTCCCTGTTTGTTAATTGCTATGAATATATAACAACAAATTAATGTCTTACAAAAACACAAAATAATTTTAGATGTGAAGGCATATGCGTGGATATAGCTTCACTATTTTTAAAATCGCAAATTGCAAACATACAACTCATTTGAAATAATGGAAATTTATGCAGCACCTGATAGATTTATAAGAATCAAATACAATTCACACAATCAAGAAATTAATTAAAAATAGTTGCAAGTTGCAATGAGCATGAGTTGGAACTTGGAATGTGTTAGATCCTCGGTGAGTTGGAATGTGTTGGATACTCAGATAAACCATGAGGGCATGTTCCAAATTAAAAAATAAAAATAAATAAATAAATAAACACCACAAGTATGATGATTCATAAAATTGAAGCATCACTATAAAACATATACATACAGAGATATCAGTTATATTTAAATAAAAACTACTAAAAGCTTTAAAAGAATTTAAACAATAGCTAATTTTGTACCGCTAGACCTGCTATACTTTCGGTCTTTAAAAGATTGATAGTCGCTTTTACAAAGGAGTACGGTTTTTATGACATGATACACTTTCGGGTTTTACGATCAAGTGACGTTCACTTTTACGACTGAGCACGCTTTAGGGTTTTATGGGATAGTGAAGGTTGTTGCGACGTGTTTTTTATTTGTGTTTTGATACTCGGGATTGTGTCGCCGTCGACGGCTCGGGTTCAAGGTTGTACTCAACCCAGATTTTTTTGTTTTTTTTTGTTTTGAGTTTTATGTTGTTTTGTGTTTTTTAAGAGTGTATGCATTACGGTAACCTTGGTTTGTAATCGAGTTTCTTGATGTCTTAGGGTCTACGTCGGAATGACCGTTGTTGTTACGTGTTTTGGTATCCGTATTTTGATATTTGATATCGTGGTGAATCCCTGTCTCAACCGGGAGAAATATCTAGTTTCAGTTAATTAGAACATGCAGAACGGTGATACACTTAAGAAAGGTCAAATTATTACAACATTATAATTGAGTGACATATCATGTGTAATTTGTTAGGGTACTAAAGATGCATAAAAATTTTCATAGCGTGACAATATTAATACTATAAAATCCTGAGAATTTATTTTACTAAACTTGAACCTTTAGTCCACTATTAGATTAGAAGAAATCAAACTATAACAGTATTATTATCTAGTGAAATATTGTGTGTACTTTATTAGGGTAGGTTCCACTTCCAAGTTACAAGAAATTTTCTTCTCGACTATTACATTTTTATGAAATAAGAATCATTTTGTCATATATAAAATAAAATTTAGTTTGTTAAAAAAGTAAGAATTCAAAGACTGTTAGAATATATAAAGAAGAGAACATCACACTGGCCATCCTGGAGCTTAATTTATGACCGAATTTTGCAACCAGATTAGTGACGCTCACTAATTTTGCAAACAGTGTGATTTCGGTCGTAAATCCAGTGTTGTTTTACGACCGTTATTCTTATTAGTCAAGAGTTCGGTCGCAAATGCTTAATATATGTAGTAATATTACACAGATGTATTACCCTTTTTATAGTTTTATGTTCCAACAAATAATAAGTATCATTATTTTCTTTACATTATTGTATGATAATTTAAACGAGCTTTCACGTGAGAATCCAAGTTGCATGAATATTTATTAATTAACAAATTGTAATTAGGATATTTAAAAGAAACCGTGATGATGGTGTACCACGAATAATATTACTTCAAATGGATTGATTAAATAATAACCCCTTATAACTTTACAGATTAGATTCAAAGACTTCACAAAGACTTTATTCATAAGTATTTTATTGATGTTGCTCAGATTCGTGTGTATTACACACAAAAAAAAAGTAGAGTATTAAAAATAACCCTTAGTTATAAAATTATGTCACATCTAATGGATTGATACTTCCTTTAGTTCAAGAAAATTAAAGCCCTAGTGGATTATTTGAGAGTCCTAATCATGTTTGATTGTAAAATGGTAAAAGATTAAAATAAATATTATTAAATAGTTAGGTTACAATATATAAAGATCACTAGAAATCCTAAAAACTTAACTAAACCTATGGGCTCACACAATAAACCCCATACTAATAAAATCTAATGCTGATAACATATCTCAATACCTCCCCATAGTCGGAGCGGAAAGAAACACGGGAAGCTAAGACTGAAACGTGAAAAACCAATAATCTTGAGAATATATGGAATCATAATATTCTATCGCAGTCGTAGCGGAAGTAAACTGAACGCTAAGACTGGAAAACAAAAAGAAAATAAAAAACACTATAGATAATAAGATAAACATACTTTGATTGACTTGTAAATTCAAACTTTTGCCAACAAATCCATATTGTGCTTGATATTGTTATTAATATTTGGTTGATTGTGCCATCTAGAGTCTTTAGAAAGTTGCATAGCAATGAATGTAGTCCTAGTCATAAAAAAACAGATGATTGTGGGGATAAATTTGACATGTCCTGGTTACTCGATTGTACCTCATTGGCTCATGGTTTCTCAGAATGATTAGTCGATCACCGGAGACCATAGTCATGTGGCAATGTGTCAAGGCTAGCAGGTGGCAGTCTCTTGGATCCATACGTAGATTAAGACATGCATCTGTAGATGTCAAAAGGAAAAAAATGTAAGGTTGTTGATCGTAGCCAGGCGGTGGTGCCTAGATCTAGAAAGAAAGCCAGTTTGAGATCAGTTGTCCTGGATCGTAAAACAAGGCCAATAATTGGTTCCGAGAGACCGTAGAACTAAAAAAGAAAGCAAGACTAGTGATCGTGGTTAGAGAATACTCTCTTGGATCCATAGATCTAAAAAGATTAAAAAAATCTAATTAAATTGTTGTTTGAGACCGTGATCCTTGGTGTGACTAAACACCAATAAATAAGAGAAAGAAAAGAAGTGACTTTGTAACTTAGAGTTCTAATTCAGGAACGAAACCAAGAAAATGACAACGAACGAGCCAAGAGAATGGATATTATGTTTGAGTCTAGAGTTTCAACTTGGTGCACCGACTAGGGTTTTTATTTCTATGTGTTGTGCGGGAAGACAGAAAACAGAACTTTAAAACTCTAATACTATGTAAGATTGTAAAAGATTGAAATGACTATTATAAAATAGTTATGTTACTATATTTAGAGATTACATGTAACCTTAGAACCTTAATTGGACTTATAGGCTCACACAATAAACCATATACTAATAGACCATGATACTAATAACATATTCCAATACTGATGATTATTAATTATATTCGAGCCTCGATTAATACAAAGATGACCAACTTGCTTAACGTATATTGATTTGTTTAACTAACAAATCAGCTACATAATAAAATTAATAAACACTTGCTTAATTTATCAACTTAGATATAAGATTAACAAACCCCAAATGGATCACCAACTTGCATACTTCACTTTATAGGTTCATACATTTTGATAAAATCACGCTATCATCTCTGTCATGACTAACAATGCTATCCTCTATAAAACAATATTAGTTGGTTCAACTTTTAAGGTTAGTATATGTAGCGACAAATTTGTACAAACTCGATGTTTGACTTAGCTTCAATTTTGTGTTGGAGCTGGGGAGGAGCCGGAATCATGCTTCGTGAGCTGATGTATAAAAATTATGATTATAGTAATAAAATATGTAACCTTGACTCGCTTATCCATTTATATTATCGTATAAACCTAACTCTTATTGATATTGAAAGATATGTGACACGTGATATTTTTTTGAGTACGAAAGCTTTATTTGGATTGTATTTAGTCGAATTTCTTTTAAGTTGTGGTAGTTTGACACAAAATCAAGTTATATTTGAAATTATGTCTGTGTATCCTCAGTTTTATTTGAAGTGGTAAAACAATACAACTTTTTGAAGCATCAAGACAAGTCTAATAAAAACTCAAAATTTATTTTGTGTCTTGTTTTTTCTTCTTTATCAGACATGCATTTGCTATCCAAAAATGAGTATTTTTGGACATACTTATTAACTGGCTTGTGACACCCTCGTCCCATAAACTCACAGGAGGGAATGTGGCTTGCGGCTTTACCAACGACAAGGCGTGTGGTTCGAACTACTATGTCTGCCCCAACAACAAGTTATGCTCAAACCCTAATCTAGGCTCCCGATCCTAATCGTGGATTGGTCGTCCAATGTGTTTACCTGGTGTGAGGATCAAACATGAGTCTCCATTGAAGAATCTAGTGTCCTACCATCAGGTCACATTGTTATTATAGATTTGCTATCAAAGGAGAGATTTTATTCAATGCGTATTAGCAATAGAAGTAACTGATACTTGACTCATATAAAGAGAAAGGTAATATATGTGATGGGGTACCACCCCAAGTACAACACAAGTCATTGTTAAAAAGGTTAAATGTGGTATGATAACGCGATTACACTGAGCAACAGAAACTAGGTGGAACATGACAACCTCGGTCGCGGCTCAAGAGGGTGTACCTTAGCTGCGGCTCATTATTCAAACTTACCCACACTAAAAAATCACCCTCAAAAAATTATATATATTAAAACACAACATGAATGCTACATTAAGAATTTGATGTTATAGTTAGACCATCAAAGTTAAACACTTTACAAATAGCCCTTCATGGACATAATTTTTTAAAATTTTCAATTACACCCTTACATTATATATAATATAATATATGTTTTTACCCAACTGTTTGACAAAAGGTTAAATGAAAACGTCTTAAGTACACTTTCGGTAGTGATCCGTTTTAACAAACATGAGTAACACAAAGAAGTCGGCATAATGAAAGATAGAAGCAATTGCTTAGTTTTTTTAAAAGGAGTGGAAATGAACATAAAGAAGGTCTTTAACTACCACCATGAACTACCTATACTCCTACAACTTGCCTTTTGTAAAGCAACTGCCTAGTCGGCTTAGTGTCTTTCGTCTTATCCTTCCTCATTCCGTTCTCCACTTCCCTAAGACAGTCCAGCTTAATAATCCCAAACTTTCTCTCCTCCTTTCTTTCTAATAAACTTACGTAGATAGATTAGTTCACGGATTACGAGAACAGATATTCAGCACTAGAATGGACATGTTGCACATTCGCTTAACTTCCTATGTATTGATTTACTTTGATAATTTTCATTCATGAGTGTTGTAGGAATAACTGAATATGCGGTTGTGCATATCTTTTTTCACAATGGTCATATATAAATTTGGTTAAAAATGGAGTTGTATCCGAAATCGGGTTATTTTTTGGTATCGTAAATTGTACGAGTGTCATTGGCGTATTGATACCGTGACAAATAAGATAGATACCGACCGACTAACATCATTACCACTATCATTATTAATGTAACATGGAAAATATTTGTTTGGTTTTTGGGTTTTGTCTTTTAGTTATTAGATATTTTTCAGTTAATTTATTTTCGCTAATTTGTACGCTTCTATTTATGTATTTTAATTCGACGCAAAGCACGAGTTCTATTTCCTAGTTATTAATATGCCATATGACATAAGTTCGTGGTACCGCAAGCTACGAAAGGTGGTACCTAGGCTGCATTTGACAGAAGGGAAAGACCCTTAGCTTTGGCTAACGTAAGGGGAGGACCCCAGTTGTGACTTGACATAAAGGAAGTAGTTTGGAGTTCCGTACTTAGGAACTTTAGGGGATCAAGCACAACGGAAAGAAGATTCTTAACAGAGAAGGAGGTTCTTGTTGATCAATAGAGATTATAATCAGGCCATAAAATGACACAGTGTGAAAGTCAAGCTCTATGATAAGGACACTTGAAGCAACTCGGTGAGAGGAATAGAGAACATAAGTCAACTATTGAAACAATAAACATTTATGTTATGTAAGAAACCCTTTACACCAAAATGATATGATGTTATCCTGTTCAAGAATGATCAACCTCAGATGCTTGACTATAAAATGCCTGAAATAGAACTAGCCCCTAAACCGTCAGGATCACTAACCACTTTAAATACATCCTTCATAGAATCAATCTCTCACTTTAAACTTTCTAAATACTTTAACTCAGCCTCTCATACTCGTAGTCTTTATTCTTACTCTAATACATATGGCTCATCATTCATACATCTCAAAAACATATTGACTAGAGCATTGGAGTGCCCTCGGAGTTCAAGCTCCGAGTCACTCTAACGAGTTTTATGTGGTTGCAGCTCACGTGCTTAGCAAATGAGAAAAGAATTTTTATCACCCATGAGGAGAATCTAAACCTGATGAATCACTCACTTGCATTGCTATTTCTTCAACTCGTCTCTAGGTGAGGAATTCGAATCAACTATATGCAAGTATGGAATAAGAGATCTCTAGTACACAAGATCAATTGTTGCTTGTTGTTATATTTAATGTTTAGAATAAATACTTATGTAACTTGTAATAACAATAGGTCTTAGCTTATGACCTATCACATTGTAGTGAGATGGATTGTGCTTATTGATGATCATGGGACAAACATCTCATGTGCACTGCTGACAAAATTTCGGAGTTATATTGACTTCATTAAACTTTTTGAGAGATGTTTGGCAAGACGCAAATTCATGATTACTAATCAAAAGACATGTTTAATCTAGTAATGTTGGTGTCTTGTTAGGAATGTTGTATCGGTTGACCCTCACAGGTGAATGATGTTCGTACGATCAAGTTCTTGACTTTATGTCAAGTGTAGAATGGTCATACTAGCTACCGATGGGTTGGCCACACATTCTGACTCGATAACCAACATACATTCATAGGGATTCAGACCTTGTCACCATTACATCAAGCATATCATTGGTGTTCGTACATTCTTTTATAGTAATTTAAGAACGTACGACAATAAGTTAGGAATCACTATTAACAACAAATAAAACATTAACAACCTAATACACTAGAATGTACTATATTTTGTCCTAGCAGAGGATCCAAGTAGTTTAAAAGACCATAAATGATCAACTCACTAGGGGTTTATACATCTTGTAAAAACATATTGTATATTGTTTAGTTTATATCTTTCCAAACACTTGTCTTCCTCTTCTAGGAAAAAAATCAATACATTCAAGCGCTCTTATACTAAAGGTTGCATTAAGTTATCATTAAATGTATAACATCGTTTAGGCGTACTTAACTTACCATATGGAAAGGATGCATGCTTATAGTATTACTAGTACTTGAAAGGTTTTAACCTTAGAAAGGTGGTCTTAATAGTGTGTTGCTGAAAGGATAAAATGATAGAATCTAAATGTGTAATAAGTATGTCGGATTACGATGGGATATATTTGGTATATTATTTAGGGTTATTTTGACAACTATGAAGAACCATTATATCCTCAAAGATTGTAGAATACTTGAAATCAAACTTGGATAATCTGAGAGTCATGAAGATCACTTTTAAATCAAAATTATTCGGTGGTTCACCTGAATAAATCGATCAGAATTATCTCAGACGAGATCAAGAGTTAGTACGTTTTGTTGTGTGATTTTCGTGAACCAGCATAAGAAAAATTCGATAGAATGACCAAAATTGATGATCCAATTCGATTTCAGGGAGAGTGGGGAAAAACTGCCATTTGGCAATTTTATTTTGAACTTAAATAACAAGTAAAAATGCGCATTTTCCACTCAAATTTCACATGTGAAATTCTGAAAAATCGATTTGAAATGTATTATTTATTTTGAACTTGGCAGCTCGACCCCAACCAAGCCTCTGCCCCTTGGACCCCCGCTACCAGGGGCGCTGCCCCCTTGGAACCCCAATTACTTAGGGGCTTCACCCTTAAATAGGTTTTCAATATCGAAGATCATAATAAATTCAAACAAGCGTGCACTCTGCACCTCCTAACTTGTTTGATGGATATTATGATCACATTGGTCGTTACCCGTTAGTCAATCTAATTATACTAAAATATCTAACAAAAATGAATATAGAATTGAATCAGTTGTCGTTGATTATCAAGATTATATACTCTACTCGGTGGTGGTCATAAACATGAGTAAAGTACTAATTGATCATCAACAATATCTTAATTTAACTATGCTCGTAATCATTATATTGACTAAAGATATGATTAATTTCATCACGTCTAATCTTCATATTGTATGTACATTATTATATAACTAGTTTCTTTTCCCTCTCTACGTGTCGGGAGCTTGGTCGTTTTCTCGAGCTACGCAGCGTGAGTTTGATCGTTACCTTCTCTGTTCGTTGAAAACCATAAAAATAAATACTAACCCCGTTTAATATAACATCAATACTGATAACGAAGTTTTCCACCCATGGTCGCTTCGGTTCGTCATGAGATTAATGCTTAAAAGATAATGTAACTAAAACGCTTAACCATAATGGGATATAATATATAAAATCAAATATTATTTTATGTTTTATTGAAATGTTGGAGGACCAAAAATGAATTTCACCAACAAATAGATGCCAAAAACCAACAAAAAGAAAGAAAGAGGGAAAAAATACATATATGACCAAAAATCAAAATCAAAATTGAAATGTAGGGATTATTTGTAAATTCTTTAACTTTGATGGCAAATGTAAAAACCCAGATACTTCATTGTAGCACGTGAGTTGCTATTTAATATATATAATAATGTTACACTACTTAATCACCTAGATCTAATGTGTTAAAGCAAACAATTGCATACCTAATTACTTAATGGGACCATAGATGAGGCCATGGTTAGGGTAAATAACGTTATTATGCAAGTTATATGCCATAAATCGTATGTGATTAGTAACAATTTACTCATCATTTACTTTTAGCTCCATCTATTTATCTAAAGCTAACTTTTGTATAATCATACAAACAAATACATCATAATCCTCTATAGTGATGCACATCATTGGCAAATTTAATAATTGGAGACTCTATTAATGCCTCTACATCTTTGTTAGTAACAAATATTATGTAAAAACTTGTTTAACAAAGGCGACTCACGTCTAAGATTTGATGCATCTCTTCCTTTTGGATATGCCTTAAATTTAGCAAAACAAAATATGGTTCATTTTTACTTAAGTAAATGAAAATTTATATATGTTACGAGAACGAATATATATCACACATTTATCACATATATGTTTAAAACTTTATATAATATAATATAATTAATATGTTATATTATGTTGCAGTGTGCACTTCTACATTTTGATCATTTAACATAAATACTAACATCCTCCTCTCATAGTTCAATTTCACACGATACATCAAAAAGTTTTATGCTATATATCATTTTTTTTAATTATCAAATTGTGGTTTCTAAGAAAAACTGTTAATTTATTAATTTATATAAAGTTTACGCTATAAAGGTAACGAAGATCTAGGCCGGTCTAAGCAATTTTGTGCTTTATTATTTTACATACAAATTAAGCTATGATTAAGGACGGTTCATTGGATCTATCATCTACTACATTATAAGAATCTACAATTTGCAATTCTTTAAGTGGACTAATATATTCTAATCAAGTCTTAAAGATTCTTTGTAAATATTACCATATCCAGAAGCAAAATTCTAATATTAATCCTTTAATTAATATCTTTTTAGGCTGGATTAATGAAGAGATTCTTTGTTTTGAATGTATTATTCTTTATTGTTCTTCTTCATTCATTCTTCAAGTTTATACAAACATATTTTAAGCGTGCATTGTTATAAACCATTTGAGATTGCCTCATTGATAACTTAAATCAAAATTAAGTTTAAATGAGTTGTGTTTAAATCTAAACTAAGCTCATTTAATAAATGAACTCAAGCTCGGGTTTCATTCACCAAGTTGATTAGACTAATAGGCCTATTGTTTTTATCTAATTAGAATGTAATTTATATTTATATAGTTTTATATAAAAGTATTTTATATAGATACATAAAAATAACTTCGTAATTGATAAATAAAAAACAAGTGAGGCTCGAGACAAGCTCAAGATCAAACTTTCTTAAGCTATTCGAGTAAAACTAGAGTTTAATCAAATTTAGACTCTCCTCGTTTAGCTCTTTAATTATAGAATTGACGGTGTTCATGGTAATATAATTAAAAACGGATTTAAGTTCATAATATAAAAAAGTTTATGGTAAATAATATAGAGGATTACTTAGGGCTGTTTGGTAATATCTGAATGATTAAGTACTGAATCAATAAGAGGTCTGAACCATTAAGTGCTGAATCAATAAGATGTTTGAATCATTAAGAGCTAGTATATCGCTAAACTATTCAAAGACAAATGTCTGATCAATTCAGATAATAGGTCTTAACCACTCAGCATTAGACCTCTTAACCATTCAGCATTAGTATAATACTTAATCATTCAGAAGCAAATATTGGTTCAGACATTTGCTCACGAAACAAATAATCTAAACTATTAAATACTGAACCACTTGATATCAGAATCATTAAGAGGCTGCCAAACAACTCTTAGATGTTAAATTGTTTGGTTCATTGCATAAGTAGCTTCTCTTTGTTATATAAACCCACCCACCGGCCCACACCCGACAATAACATATGCACTCTTCAACCCTCCCCCAATTTCTCCCCTTTTTGCCCTAAATCATTAGGGTTTTTTTCATGATCTCTCAACGATTCTCATGCGTTCATCGCTCAAACATCTGTTAATCATCTTGCTCTCGTTGGAATTCTTGGTGATTTTGCTCCTTTTTGCTCTCGATCGAGGGTTTCTTCGCTTTTTTCCGCTTCGATTTTCGAGTGTTCTCCTTCGATCATACTCATGCAGAAGCTCGTCAGTTACAGTGGTAAGGATCTGGATCTCTTGTTAGTTTTGAATTCTGTTATCTCTTTTCTAAGTTTGATTATCTATATATGTTGGATTGTTTGCTTTTAGTCGAGCTTGATTCTTTTGTTTCGTGAGTAATTATACGGTTTGGGATTTTTGGAATTGATTTCTGTTTGTGGTCCAGATCGATCAAGATATTATTTTGTGATTGAGCTTGTTATATACCTTGAATATTTCTATAAATAAATTGATGAAACCTTTTATGAAAGTAATTCTATCAAGATAATTTAGGGTTAAGTATCGCGTTTTTAACTGCGTAAAGAATTGTTAGGATTGCTTTGTATTGTGTTTATCTGTAATTTTAAGATGAACTTATTGCTAACTTTTGTATATGGTTAATTGACAGGGGAGGGTGATTTCTCTCTTGGGAAATCAATGTTCCAAAGCCCGATCGAATCGGGTATTTTCTCGTCTCTTGGACATCATACGGAGGTGTATTCTTTGCCTTGCAAGAGATCTAGAATCAATGCACCATTTGTGTTCAATGGGGAAGTTTATAAGAAACAAAGAACCACCATTGAAGTGCTTCCTGATGAATGCTTGTTTGAGATTTTCAGGCGCCTTGATGGAAACCAAGAGAGAAGCTCATGTGCTTCTGTTTCAAAGCGCTGGCTTATGCTTTTAAGCACAATTTGCAAGGATGAGATTAGTCAAACTTCAGAGCAGAAGTCAGCTACTAAAAGTCTCGACAACTCGAACGGGCACCTCTCAAGATCCCTTGAAGGAAAGAAAGCTACAGATATCAGACTTGCAGCAATTGCAGTTGGAACCGCTAGTCGTGGTGGGCTTGGGAAACTTTCAATTCGTGGAAGTAATGTCGCCCGAGGTGTCACAGACTTTGGCCTCAAAGCTATTGCTTGTGGGTGCCCATCTCTTATGAGTCTTTCTCTATGGAATCTATCATCCATTTCTGATGAAGGACTCATTGAAATTGCTAACGAGTGTCATCAGTTGGAAAAACTTGATCTTTGTAAACTATCTGGAATCTCCAACAAATCTTTGGTAGCCATCGCAAATAACTGCCCGAACCTCACTGAACTTTCAATAGAGTCGTGCTCAAACATTGGGGATGAAGGCCTTCAAGCGATCGCTCAAAGCTGTCCTAACTTGAGGTCGGTATCCTTAAAGAACTGCCCTGTACTTGGAGATCAAGGAATTGCAAGTTTATTATCGTCAACAAGCTGTTCGTTAACAAAACTTAAGCTGCACACGTTGAATGTTGGTGATATGGCACTTGCTGTTATTGGGCACTATGGGATTGCAATCACTGACTTAGCTTTGACCAGTCTTTGCAAGGCAACGGAGAAGGGGTTCTGGGTTATGGGCCACGGTCAAGGGTTGCAGAAGCTGAGATCATTTACAGTTACAGCATGTTTTGGGCTGACTGATATCGGAGTTGAAGCAGTTGGAAAAGGTTGCCCGAATCTGAAACAGCTTTCCCTTCATAAATGTGCTTTCTTATCCGATAATGGATTGTATTTGTTTGCTAAATCGGCAGTTTCACTCGAGAGTCTGATTTTAGAAGAATGCCACAGGGTCACACAATGTGGTGTCTTTTCTATGCTCATTAACCGTGACACCAAATTGAAAAGTCTTGCTTTAAGAAACTGTCTCGGGTATAAGGATTTGACTTCCAAAATCCCATTATCTCGCTGCAATACCCTCAAGACTTTAAACGTTCATAACTGCCCGGGATTCGGGAACACTAGTTTGATGTTGTTTGGGCAGCTTTGTCCCAAGCTTCAACATGTCGAACTAACCGGGCTGCACAGAATTACAGACGGCGGGTTTGCTCCACTCATTAGGTGCTGTGAAGCCGGTCTAGTTAAAGTCGACATTAGCGGATGCATCAATCTAACCGATAATGTGGTTTGTGAAATGTCAAAAGTGCATGGTGGGACCCTTGAGGCTCTTAATCTTAGCGGTTGCAGATCCGTTACTGATGCAAGCATGGCTGCCATTGCATCCGACTGCTTATTGCTCAATGAACTCGATGCGTCTGAATGCAGAATCACTGATTTCGGAATTTCAGCATTGGCCCATGCAGTACAGCTGAATCTTAATGTTCTTTCAATATCGGGCTGTCGTCTAGTATCAGACAAGAGCTTACCGCTTTTGTTGAAAATAAGCAAGTCACTTGTCGGTTTGAACATCCAGCATTGTCACGGGATCAGCAGTTCCTCTGTCGGTCTTCTAGCCGACCACCTCTCGAATTGTGACATCCTTTCCTAAAGTGGATCTCAGATCAAGTATCTGAATCCCATATTAATATGTTTGAGTAGTGGGTCGAGTTTTTTATAGGTTCATTAACGGGTGTCTCTACAGTCTGAAAGTCGGTTCTAGTTTTTCCGGGGGGATTTGGCTTATACCTCTATTTTTTGCAGTTAATTAGTAACTGATTTTAACTGCTGCAAGATTTTTTTGCCATATTTCCTTGTGAATCCTGACAACTTGCTTTTGGTTCTTGGAGACACTTTTGCAATGGTCCTAGTTGTGTTTTAGCTTCTCATGAAGCTTTATCAGCGCGTATGTTTGCGACTCATTTGTATGTCTTATCCTATGTCGTGTTTCGTGTCATTGTAGTCCTGTTTTCATGTCGGGTTGGGTTGATTTTTGATCCTTGAAGCAAGTCTCTTATGATCGTGATCCTCAGGTTTTAAGTCGGTTCCGATTCAGGACAGTGGTGCCTTGTTTTTTATGGGATTTGGGCATGGCAGCTTGTCTGTGATGACCACCCAGTTGAGTGTTGATTTTTTCCTTCACTTTTCCAAGGCTTCATTTGTTTGTAACCTGATGATATGTAATTGGAATCAATATCTGCTACAATTTGTGATTTATGTATGCTATGTCTATGTGATATGTAAGAAATAAATCTGTTTGCTTTGTACCTACTTTTATTTTGGACGGGTATTGATAATTTAAGTTCCTATTGTTATCATATAATTGTGTTATCTTGTACTTGCACTTTAATACCCATCAGGTTCACTGGTATATATGTCGGTATTGTCTTATGTGACGTATTGTTCGAAGATAGTATTTGCTTGGTTTGTGCTGAAATTCTTTGGTTGGCTAGCTAGTCCGGGGGTTCACCATGGACGGCCTTAACGAATTGGAAAGTGTAGGTGTCTAGACGTGTTTACACATCTAACAACCATTGGTCGGGAGATGTGACCACTTTGCTGATGAGTCCATGGCGGGACAAAACGAGAGACCTTAATCATAAGCGGACTGACTAGCTCAAGTATGAGGATCTTTCCCTCTTTAGGATTTTCGAGATGCAAGTTGGAGAACTTAACTAGTCTGTTTGGTTTGTGCTGAAACGCTTTGATTAACTAGCTAGTTCGAGTACTTACCAGGGATGGTCTCACCAATGTGAAAAGTGTGCGCGTAAATGCACCACTAGTAGGAAGCTATGGAAGCTCCATATGAGCCCATATCATTACGAAAACCCTAATCATAAGCGAAAGATGACCCCATGACATTTAGCTTCGGGAATATTTTTCAAGCTCAAATTCACCTTGAACTTGACTTGCTTATTATTTATTGATTTAAATTTAAATATTTTATACTTATAATTATGTTTATACATACTTATAATTAATTTTTTATATATAAATATAGTGTTTAATTAGTTTTGTTATGATTTTATAAATAATAACTAGTATCATGTAAAAATATAATTAGTACATTAAGTGAACCCCATTATAAACTTGAGCATGGCCTCACTTAAATACGGAAACTCAAATTCGCCCAAATAAAGAAAATATATATTTTACAAAACCTGCCTAACAAAAAAAATTTAAAAAAAATAGGAGAAACTGCATTGAAGATACAAATGACGCCTAAAAAAGACAGAAATTTAACATCTCATTAAAGAGTCTTGACAACCAACAAAACACCAAAGTGTTTGTCAAATTGACATCTGAAACAGACTTCCCACCAGTTTCTTGATAATTAGTAAAACTAAACCGCATTCGATTACAGTTCAGGAATCAAAGGAGAACGAAACTTAACATCCAACGCTTGAATAAGGGCAAAATGGTCACACCACCATTCTCGAAAAAGCAGGACAAAAACACTTACCGAAGTTCACATTCAGTGCAGTTGACTATGAACAACAATAAAACAAGATGTAAACAAAACCCTTTTAACTTGCAACACAAGTCCTCCCATCTCCAGCTTCCAACCAACGCCCTTGTTTATATACTTCTGATGCAAGAAAGACAACTGACAACTAACATTCTCATCGTTTCAATTGGCGTTTACCTCTACAGAATGTGTATCTGCAGCCTCGACATGTGATGAATCTTTAACTGGTTCAGGCTCGTTTGTTTTGTTGGACGATACTGTAGTTTCACTAGGAGGGGCGTCTTTATTATCTTTGGAGTCAGAATGCAATTTGACCTTTTCAGAAGGAAGTTTTGGAAGAGATTTCCTTAAGGGTTTTCTTGTAGGAACAGGGGAAAGATCTTTAGCGACGGATTTATTGTTTAGCGACTTCTTTGCATCCAAGCTTAATCGCGGCCGAAAAGTAGTACCACCATTTGCTTCTGTCTCTGCTGCTGGTGAATCCTTTTTCCTTCCAAGTTTTGGAGATTTGGGACGTGTGGTCGGTATCTACATCAATAAGAATCAAGCAGTATCAGTTTTGAAAATAAAAGTAGTTTGTTTGACTTTTTAATTGTTAAACTTACCTTCTTTAACTCTGGTTTGGGAGGCGTTTCATGGTAAAAGCTCGGCATAGGTGTTGCTTTGAACATAAGGCTCTTTCGTAACATTTTTATCTCAGCTTCTTGATGTTCCTAGTAAGAAAAGTATACAATTTCTTGTAATAATACATCACAATGAGGTATACGACCTGTAAACGTGTAGCAAAAGCTTAAAATTTACCTTGGTTTTTGCTTGCAGTGTGTTCTTTTCCTCTTCTTGTGCATGGATCTTCTCCTCAAGCTTTGAATAAAACTGCCAAAAAGAAGATAAATAGATTTAAGTTTCTTAGGGAATCATGTTTATGTGACCCACAAAGTCAAAGTTAATTTCCCAACCTCTTTACGTTTTTCAGCTCTTTCGTTGCACCTAAAACTAAAACTATAGGCCGGCAGGGTACCATGTCTTTGTGGCTTTTCATCTCCTGTTGTGGAGCTTCTATTCAAGAAAATTAAGGACAAACTGAGTATCTTAAAGTCCTACTTTGACTTTAAATTGTCAAACAAAGTGAAATTGATTTTGAATATATTTTAGAGATTACACAACAAATTGGTAGCAAGATCAAAGCATAACTAAGCATCATACTTCTGAGAGCCAAAGTTAACGAATAAGTTAATGATTTTAGTTTCGATAAGTACAAGTTTGACATTCAAAGTCAAAGCATGACAGCTAGCAGATAGCAAAGAAAGTAGATAGATTCTTAAAAATTGGTGAGATAAATTTGGTAGCCACATTGAATCTTGTGGATGTTGATGCATTACAACTGTACCCATATTAAATTTTGAGCATGAATATATTAGGTTTGACCTCAAAGTCAAATATATCAGATATGCACGCAATAAGAGCTAAGCGGAAAAGGATACTCAGGAGAATGTGCCCTTCCTTCTGTTGTACTCCCAGGAACTTTTTTCACCGACTTCACTTTAGTCCTCTCCCTGAAGTAAAAAAAATATAACTTCACAAATTTTGAAAAATCCACTTGGTGAAATAAAACTAAAGCAAAGATCATATAGAGGTCTCGCCACTAAGAATCGACATAAAAAAGAAACAAAAAGCAGTGTTTGAATTAATGTTAAAAGTGATTATCTGATACTTATGACTTGCGGTACCAGTAATTTGTTTATAATGTTTATACTACATAAACAAAACTATTTGAGGTTCAAATAATCAAGTTTCATACTGGTTGCAAGTTGAAACTGTAAAAGACTAAAATAAAGTTTATCAACCACCCGTTTTCTCAACCTGATTTGAGAGACTTATCTATGGTTCAAAAATGATCGCAACTTGTCAAACAACTATCTTATTATTACGACTGATTATCAGATCATGATTATTCAAAATCACTTTCGAAACACATATCTATACATATCCTAGACTAGGGGCCTAGTGTTTTCAAGGAAACATAAAGCTCAAATGGACAAAGAGCAACGTACTTGACACCTTCTTTTGCAGTAGACGTTTGAGAATCTGGCTTTCCAGGCTGCCAAGGAAAACAAATAACCAAAGACCCCATAATTTATTATGCAAGATTTATATTGCATATACATATACAGTGGAAGATTGAAATAACAACCACAAAAAAAGTTTGAGAACTATGAGAACTTCAAAAATACGTCATTCGTGTTAATTTACATGTGACTATCTATTGATGGAGGTTCATGCGAGAACCAAAAAAAAGTTGAAAACCATAACATTACCTTTTAACTTGCATGTTATTTGTGTATTCACATGTTAATGGTCCACAATGTTCACATGTTAACGTATCGAAGCAAATGTAAATGTACACATAATTATGCAGTTGTTAACTTCTTTATGGTTTTCTTTTGACCTCCAACAATATTCACATTTCGCAATGAATCAACTTAATCACATGTGAATTAATATGCATATTCGAAGTTATCACGGTTCTCAACTGTTTGTGGTTCTCATTTTGAACCTCCTGCACATACATATACAAAGAGTGAGAGAGAGATTTAGGAAACTTGTCGTTTTCAAGAGCCTTACGTAATAAAAATGCATTACTATAAAGAGCAAATGTACCTTAGTAAGATGAGCCTTAACTGGAACTGTTGAGGGTTTTGAATTGACACTCTTCTTCCCGGTATGAACTGCCCCACTTTTAAGCGAGTTAGTTTTCTTTGCATTATTTCCATCTATTTTGCTTTTGGTATCATTTTTATGGCCCAAACTGTTTCCCGTGTCGGTTTCACATTTCGGTTGAGCAGATGAATCATCAGTATCTTTCACTTGAAGTTCCTGATAATAACAAAATGACATGTACTCTTTTAATATCATGAAAAAGGGTCAATTTATAGCCAAAAAACTATCATAGTTAACAAAAGTTGACAAACATTTGTTACAAGGTTGACTTAAGACATCAAATTTTTGCCAATTCTTTTCTTATATTCGTTAACAAGAAAATGAAGATGGATGTATTTGTCGAATTGACTAAGTAAAGTTATTTTACATACAATCTGCATTTTCAGATTAATCGATTTTAGTACCTTAAAACCATCAAGATCGTTGCTTTCTTCAACTTGTTCTTGTTCAGTAAATGATTCATTAAAACTCCCATTTCCCTCTTTCGATTCAGAATTATAATCAGGAATCCGGGCTATTATTTCCACGGAGTCATCTTCCTCACTATGGTTGGAAAACTGTTGTTGAACATCATCATGTGCAGTCCCATTTCCAGAAACAACCATCGTATCATCAACGTCCGCCATAGCTACCAAATACAAAACTCCAGTTGCACTAATAATAACATAAGATAAACAGGAAAGACAGCTTATTTACAAATTACAATATCTCATTCGATAATTCTTTTGCACAGGTATCAACATTTGAAAATCAAAGCTGTATTATGCATATGCTCTACTTCAACACAATGTGAGTTGGCAATGGCCCTTCAAATTAACTAATTTTTATATGGAGAAATTATACAAACAGCCGATATGCATCTACCCTTTTCTGCATCATCCAATGGGTATAACAACAGCATTAAATTCAATCAAAGAAGCAATTAATACAGATGAATCTCAAACCCTAACTTACATTTCATCATTTCCCCCAAATTTCACCCAATCTGATTACTGAATAAATCTGAATCTGAACAAAAAACACAAGTTCCAATCCAAAAATCAACCAAAACACATCTACCCACAGCTAGATCTTCAAACTTATGAACAGATCCAATGTTCTATCCGCAAGATTCAAACCAAATCCAAAGATCCCAAACCTCAGATTACAAAAGAACAGTAACAGATTGAACAAAAACACACTCAACCCATCACTACAAATCTCACATTTTAAGAAATGAACAACTAAAAAACACCCAAATGCTCACCTACAGTAGCAGATAAAGATCAAAAGGCCATGAGAAGAAAAGGGGTTTAGTCAAGAACCCTAAAGATGGGATCTTTGGATGCAAGTTTGAATCTTTAATGTTGGAATTGAAAAGGGTTTGTGTGTTTCATGTGTGACAGCGGCTTTGAAATCTTTTTGCAGAATCTTGAGAGAGAATGTAGTGAAGAAGATAAATAACACACAGTAGAAAGTAGTGTGAAGAGTAGTAGATTGAATTGGTGGAGCCGAATCTGGTGCAGCGTCGGTGATAAGTTGTTGGTTGCAACCAGTAAATCATGTAATGCCATGTGCACTATCACTTCTCATCCAAGACATCCATCTGAATCCAACGGTGGATAAATTCTCTTCAGAATTGATGAGGATATATTCGTTTTCACGGTTAATTGCTTCATTTTAAGAATACTTTTTCCTCAAGGAAAATTAGATTTTAAGAAAATGTATTTAGCTCGAACTCAAGACACCGAAGATAACGCATGTTCATTGGAATGAGGCGCCCTACTCTATAATTAATTGTCATGAGAAATGAATAATATAGTTTTGATTGTTTTGATTTTTACCATATTAGTTTTAAACATTTCACTTTTAGTTATTTAACTTTAACCACTAAAGTTTAGAATATTAAAATTTTGATCACTAAACTATTTATAATGAATTATATCTTTTTGAGTTTTGCCACTAAAGCTTAGGGGTTGTTTGACAGCATTTGAATCAGGCTTTTAATGGTTCAGATATCTGAATGGTTCAGCACTTAATGGTTCAAACTGTTTGTTTCGCAAGCAAATATCTGAATAGTTCAGACATTTGTCTCTGAATGGTTAAGCATTATACTAATGCTGAATGGTTAAGAGGTCTATTGTTGAATGGTTAAGACATATTATCTGAATTGGTCAGTCATTTGCTTTTAAATAGTTAAGCGATATACTATATCTTAATGGTTCAGACCTCTTATTGGTTCAACATTTAATAATTTATAAATTGCCAAACAGCCCCTTAGTCTTTTGAGTTTCGCCATCAAATTTTAATTTTTTGGCTTTTGACGAGCTAGACAGATGACAACCAAAGTAACACAACCTCCGTGTGGGAAAATTAACTGAACTCCCACTGTGTAGGGGGTGACTTTGGCTGTAAATTTTAGAATATTAGAGTTTTGTCATTGATTTGTTTTGTTTCACTTTAACCACTAAAGTTTATGATCTTAGAGTTTGACTATTGATTTGCTTTTGACTTTCACCGCGAAAGTTTAAGATCTTAAAGTTTGCCCACTAAATTATTTATAGTGAATATTATTTTTTTGGAGTTTAGCTACTAAAGTTTAGTGATCTTGAGTTTCGCCACCAAACTTAACTTTTAATGGTTTCCGACATGCCGGACAGATAACGATCAGAATAACGTAAAGTTGCGTGTGGAAAACTTGACCGGACTCCCGTCGCATAGCGCGATGATAAAAAAAACTAGTTTGAATTAATAATCAAGATATTATTAATAAGGCGTGGGGTTTGTACCGTAGTTCTTACCCACATTTGAATTAATAATCAAGGTATTATTAATTTTATAAAGACTTTCAATTTTTTTTGTTATAATAATCACAATAGCATACTTGTCATGCATTCATACTCGATATGCATTAATTTTCTAGTGTTATTTCTCGATTGAATTCTTTTCATTTCGTTCATAATAATAATTGCAAGTGAAATCGGGTGCAAATCAAGTGTAAATATATGATTATAATGTTACCAAGATTGTTATTAGTAACACACATTAAAAGTGTCACCGGTCAAATTGTAAGCACGAATAATATCGACCAATGGTAATTTGAATTATTAAATTCAATACGTTTTTATGTCATTTTATATTTTATTTGAGAAATTTTCATGTGTCAAATATATTTTGAAATTTATGTGAAAGAATCTATTCTACTAAAGTATGTATTTAAGTATTGGATTGGTCGGTGTCACCTAATCGATGTGTGTATTATTTTATATATACCTAAAGAGTAAGTGTTCATATAACATGATAAAAATAATGTTTCTAAGATTAAATTATCCTCTTTATAGCAGTGAGATCGATGTGTTAAACTATTTTATATACATATCATTATCTTGGTGTAACCACAC
Source organism: Flaveria ramosissima (assembly GCA_025215565.1). Classification (NCBI taxonomy): domain Eukaryota; kingdom Viridiplantae; phylum Streptophyta; class Magnoliopsida; order Asterales; family Asteraceae; genus Flaveria; species Flaveria ramosissima. The sequence continues at coordinate 48,342,326 of CM046044.1, forward strand.
AACGTAATTTAAAACTGACATGCAATCATAGAATATGTTAATGTATTTTGTCTTTAGTTTTTATTATATTGTATAACGAGTTCTATCTATTACAAACTACAAAGGACCATGTGAAACAACGTCGATACGTCATGCATCTTGTTGTATCCTTTATTTTCACGTATCGACATAAATTTCTTCATTTCATATTTACCATATTTGTATGTCATTTTTCTGTTACCTATTTGTTAAAATATATAGATGTCTAATTCAGTTACAAATATTTACTTTTATTATTGTTTGTTTCTTATGTTTATATTTTGGTTGTTTATTTTACATGTGTCTCGTTGCTATTATAGGTTGGATTATGAGTGTTGATAGGCTTTGATAGTCGCCTTAGGTTCCACCTACCAGAACGTTCTTCTTTATATACGATTCATATTTTTTCTTGTATCCTTCCTGGTCTGTGAATCTGTTGTGAATCTGTCAAAGCAATTAATTGAAAATCTTTGATCTAAATCACCAAGAATAGAATGTTCAATACATTATACTAGTTTTATTCTCTATGCGCTACGCGACGGGAGTCCGGTCAATTTTCCACATGCATTGTTGTGTCACTTTGGTCGTTATCTGTCTGTTTCATGAAAAACGATGAACTCAAAATATGATGTTAAAACTCAAATGTACTAAAAACTCAAAAAAATAAAACTTTACTATGAATAGCTTAGACACCAAACTCTAAAATCCTAAACTTGAGTGGTCAAAGTCAAAAAACAAATCAATCGTCAAACTCTAAGATCCTAACATTTAGTATCCAAAGTTAAAAATACAAATCAGCAGCTAACATATAAACTACTAAACTCTAGTGGCCAAACTCGGTAAAATAAAGTTTCATTGTAAATAGTTTGATGATCAGACTTTAAAATTTAAATTTTAGTGACCAAAATCAAATAACAAAAAGTTAGAATTAAAATGAAAATACTTAAACCTAATGAAGTTAAATTTTTAAAATTTACAACTAAACTATACATTTCCCGTCATAAATAATAATAGAGTAATGTGGTTTTTTAGAGATAATTCAATCCCCGTACGTTATACATAATTTGACTCCAAACTTAGTTTATGAGAATGAAAAGGATAGCATTAATATTATTAGGGTTATTAGTATGAGCTCACAGGTAGGGGCGCTAAACGGGTCGTGTTCTCGGGTCTAACCCGACCCGAACCCGAAATTTTTATACAAACCCGAACTCGAAAATTGTGTAAGAAGTGTCAACCCGAACACGACACGAAAATTTATGGGTTGACACGAACACGACCCGATTGTCCCGAATTTGTAAAATTTTATATTTTTTAACATATTAATACTTTAAAATTATCATTTTACAACAAAAAATACCAATCAATATAAAATAATTATAATCTAGTGATAAAATCTTATTTCAATTTCTATTTTAAGTTTTAAATTTTGAAATAAAACATATAAGAAACTTAATTTGTGACACAAAATATATACAAAAATAAAAATAAATAAAAAATGGGTCAAACGGGTCAACCCGCCAACCCATTGGGGTGAACCGAACCCGACCCATTTACCTAAGAGGGTTCACGTGTTCGACTCGAACCTGACCTGAACCCATTTATAGTAAACCAAACCCACAAATTTCTTGTTAAGTTCGTGTCGTGTTTTCGGGTCGTGTCAGAAATTCACAGCCCTACCCGTAGGCCCAGTTAGGTTTCTAGGATTTCTTATGATTTCTATAAATTTTAAGCTCACGATTCAATAATATCTGTAACATCCTGTAATTTTCGGTCTTTATTTATTTACATTATTACGTGGCCTCATTAGTAAAGGTTTAATAATAACAATAATAATGATAATAATAATAACAATAATAAATATAATAATAAAAATAATAATAATAATAAATATAATAATAATAGTAATAATAATAACAATAATAATAATAGTAATAATAATAATAATAATAATAATAATAATAATTACAATAGTGCTAATAATAATAATAACAATAATAATAATAATAATTAGTGAAAAACCTTTAAAACAAAGTTCAAGGGGTGTTTCTGCCAAATTTCAAACTTAAAACTAATATAAATCCTTTTTAATCAACACCTAAACTCCAGGGGGGAGAAATGTAAATTTCTCTCTTTTACCGGCGGCTTCGGCCGGAGCTCCGGTCGAGCTCCGGCGAAGCTTCAAATCTTCGTTTTTGATTACATTTGATCAATTAAACCGCCCCAACCCCCTCGACCCAGTGTTTCGAACCTGAACCCTAGCTCAAATTAAGATTATCGCGCGTGAAAACTTTCCAAACCGAACCACATTCGTTCGATGGAAACTTTGAAATCGAATCCTACCAAATTCGAAGTTTTCAATCAAATTAATTACTCCCAAACTAAAAACGCGGCTTAACCAATCAATTATACAATCACCATTTCAAATTAACAGCTTCAAATCTTCTAATTTTATAAACTTCGAACGCGTTTTAAATCGAGAGAGAAAAGGCTCGAATTCATGAAATGAAGCCTATAAATTATGGGTTTTCGGTTCATTGTGAAGTTACTGAACTCTCCAAATCTTCAATTTCACAAGAAAATCACGCGATCAGGAAACCCCAAACCAAGAACACCCGAAAACTAAACCGGATTCGAAATCACCTATTGTCTCATCAAAACAGGTAATTGAGATCTGTTATATGCTCGATTTGATTCAAAGATCAAAAACCCCATGATGATTCGAGTGTTTAACACCGAATCGAGGGTTGATTTCGGATCAGATGAACCTAGGGTTCATCAGGATTGGGGGAAACTGGGGAAACCATGTTTAAAACTTAAACAAACCAAAAGTGAACCAAGGCCATGGCCCTGGTTCACTGGTTCCCGCACCCTATCCCCAAGGGGAGGTCCCGGGTTCGACCCCGGCTACCCCCCCCTTTTTTTGTTTTCTTTTCTTTTGTTTTTCTATTACATCATGTCTTATTTTATTATCAATTAATTTTTCTTTTCTTTCTTTTTCTGAAAATTAATTTTGAATAAAACCTAAAATGATTTTATAAATTCAGAATTTATTTAATTAGTTATTTATTTTGTTTACCAAAATTTTATTTAAATTCAAAATACATCTTTAATATTTTCTTTAAATTATGTAAAACAATGTTGTGTGGTTATTTATAACATATGCATGTATATATATATATATGTATATACATATATACATGTAACTATTAACAAATAATTTAAATACTTTATTTACACATCTATTCTTAACTTACATTGTAAAATATATTCATATATATTCATATGCATACATTTATATATATTTATTATACATATACATTGTCAAATAATAAAAATGATAAATTACTTACATATATATATTCATATATTCATACATTTATATAATTATTGTAAAACATATAGACATTGTCAAATAAATGATTAAGTACTTACATATATATATATATATATATATATATATATATATATATATATATAATTGTTACTTGATTTATCACAATCAATAAAACCTACATAGACCGGTTTAATGTTCGATAAATTTTCCTTTACATTAGACAATCGCCTTCGCGCAATAAATCTAATTATCATCATTCCATTAAACTTAATAACACAAAATAAATAGATGTTAATCTCTATAACTAAACATCAAACCAATTATAACGCGTTACCTTATTCTTATTTAGGTGCCTTGTGACGTTTGTGTTGGAAATATTATTCGTGGTTATTCGTATTTCATCTTCAAGTCTTCTTATTATCATGTGAGTTCTTATGCCCCATTTACATATACTTTACACCTTTCGGGGTGAAACATGTTGGTTATACAAACAAACTTACACACGCTTTGATACTTATTACGCACGTGCAATTCTTTACATAGTCGTGGTTATTTGAATATGTTAAGTTGTATATGAGATGTGACATACGTGTGCAATCATTAACTATAACTAGCCTGGCGAAGTCTTAGATCTTTGGGCCTGACAAGCCTATTTGGTGCTAAAGCCGAGGGATTGCCGGCTCCTAGGAGCCGTATGCTTGTGCACTAGGGAACCAAATACACTTAGCTAATCATGCTTATTCATATTATTCAGTCAAGGTTTGATTGTAACTGTGCATGTTCTATACACTTACTATCTTGTGACCATTGACTAGAATTGCCACATTCTCATGATATATACTTATTGTACTTTAAAACCATGAGAACTCACCAACTTGTTAGTTGACTTTATTTTTCAACATGTTTCAGGTAATGTGCAAGCTTAATGTTGATTGAAGAAATGCTAAAGTTTAGGATATGGACCTAGACTTAAATAAATAATTTGGATTCATTTTCTTGTTCATTGTTTTCTTGTAAGACGTGGTTGGTTGTGATGTTTGAAAAACAATTGATTAATGGCATTTATATTTTAACTTAGCGTTATGTGGCTGTGAACAATCTTAACCCTCACACTTCGACGTTTCCGCCGTCATGGTTGGGGTGTGACAATATCAATTCAGTATTTTACCATCTTACATGGTATCAGAGCCTTAGGGTTCTGGTTACCTTCTTCTCCGCTGCACCACCAGAAAAACATACAATCCCTAGTCGTCGCCATCGAGTTCAAACCCTAGACAGGGCGGTGTGCCACCGCCGCCCTGTCCCACCTTCGTCTTCTGTTTCGTTTCTTATCTATTTTTTAGTTTATGTTTAATAAAGATTCGTTATCGGTTGATGATTCAAACCTATTACCCATATCCATTCTCTTGGTTCATTCGCATCCATTCTCTTTGTTTGTTTCTGGGTTATGGCTCCTAATTTGCAGCGGTCACTATGTTTTCTTTGTTCTTTTTATTTTTCGTTTATTGGTGTTTTAGCCACATCAAGGACCACGCTCCACGGCCACCGATCTCAAACTACGGTTTGATTAAATATTTCTATTATTTTTAGATCTACGGATTCAAAAGACCGCCACTTGACCATGGTCACTATGCAGTATCAAGCAAACTATGGATAGAACAATCAACCGTCACGAGGTTTCAACTTATTATTCCAATAATCAAGAACTATGCAGTATCAAGCAAACTATGGATAGCACAATCAACCAAAATATGGATGACAACATCAAGCACAATATTATTTGTTAGCAATAGTTTGGATAGTCAATTTGATCAAAGCATGTTTATCTTATTATTATTGTTGTTTTATGTCTTTTTTTGTTTCCCAGTCATAGCGTCAGGTTACTTCCGCTACGACTGCGGAGGAGTATTAGACAATGTTATTAGGGTTATTAGTATGAGTCCATAGGCCCAGTTAGGTTTCTAGGTTTTCTTATGATTTCTATAAATTGTAACCTAACGATTCAATTAATATCAATTCAGTATTTTACCATCTTAAGGATGTTACGAGGACACATTCGAGGAAGTAACTAATGAGAAACATACCACCTATTTAATCATTTAAACGACTTGAATAGTTATATAAAACACAAACAAATTCATTATAAGACAGAGATAAATGAAGACAGTGACAATCGATGATTAACACCACCTTAATCAAATTTCCTTATCTAGGTTGCAAAGAAACCGAACGTTCAGCGAACAGGTCAACGGGAAGTTTATTTATGTTTGTTCGTTTAATAAATGAAAGAACATGAATAAAAAAATTATTTTGTGAACGCGGCATGCATTCATGTTCGTTCATTTATGTTCGTGAACATTCTCGTTTAGGTTCGTTAATGTATGTGTGTGAACGTTCGATGATATGTTCATTAATGTGTCCATTTATGTTTTTGATTTGTGTGCCAGTTATGTTTATGGCAATTATGTCAAGTATTTTCAGATATTTATATTAATTGCTTATTTATTTTTGGTGGATTTTGTGTATTGTTTGTGATAAATATATAATCATTTGTATGTGTTTGTGTTTATGAACTTTTGTTTTTGTTTGTTTGCAAACGGTAAGTGTTCGTGAACTGTTCATAAACAAATTTGTTTTCTAATAAATGAACATGAACAAAATCTTGTCCGGATTCGTTCGATTCGTTTGTAGCCGCCACTAGCTCCCAAGTAAACATATGTAGAAGTTTATTGAACTTGTATTGATAGTTGGGTGGGGAATGTGATGGTTTTTTTATGGTTGTCAACACTAAATTCATATTTTTCATCTGATGATTCTCTCTTAGTCTGGTAAATTATGTGAAGCATGTGAAATGATATGCCTTCGTGTCAACTTTGAATGGTATTATATAAATTCCCTCCATAACTAAGTATTTTTGTTACACTTACACGTCCCACCCTATAAATTATTCAAGTAGTATACTATGAATAACATTAGATTGAACATGTTATTCATGGTTTAACATTATTGTTATATGAATAGTTAAGAATATTCACAGATGTTATGAACTTAATAAATTAGCAAATGATATATATGTAACCTCAAAACCTAATGCTTTATTATATTACATGTTTCTCTATAGAAAACTAGTAGTGACGAAAACCCAAACTAACCACTTTACTAGGTATTTATACGTGCATACCCTGATAAGATGTAAATCCCTAATACTGTTTTTATTTTTTGCAAGATAACATTATTTAAACATTTTGACTAATCTTCGACTATGTATGCTCGTTGATCCCATGGGGAAGTTATATACATCTAATCAAAGTCATAATGCGGAATAGATTGTTCCATGTAGATTGCCAATCCTCGACTATGTATGCTCGTTGTCTAATGGTGAAGAAGTATTAATGTGATTTTGTGATAGTATACACCCAAGGGTGGATCATTGTAACTTTACTAACTATCTTAAAAATATAAACTTTTCAAGATAAAATAAAATAGGAAGACTAAAGTTTATTTAATTGTGGTGGAGAACTTGAATGATAAAAAGAAATAACCACGTACCATTAAGTAGGGTAGGAAACAAAGGGGGCCAAATCTTACCATTGCAAGAAAGCTATTTAAGAACTCATAAATAGAGGTCCTTCACATCATGTAGGACATGTGCCCTTCTTGTTTTTGCTTCATGTGAACCCTTTCATGGCCCATCAAATCCACACAAAATTGAAAAGAATATTTTTGTCTATCAATTTCCATGAAGGATGACCCTTTAAGGGTGAAATGACTTTTAATTTGGTGTTTAATACTTTAAGGTGTCACAAAATTATCCAAATCTAAGTAATGAACAGAACTCTTTATTGAAAAGGAATCTCTAATTCATACTTTGTTTATAAAGTTTATTTTCCATAAATTTCTTTCAAATCTATCATCATCCTTAGACTCCACGTAGTGGAGGCGTTATAATAAAGTGATGGTTGGGCTTAGGGCGCCAAGCCCAGAACGTGATATTTAAAATTGATGTTTTCTACAATTTACGTTAGTTCGTTAACGGCGTTTTTAAATTTTTCACTCCTTGTATATATAATAAATAATAATAATATCAATTTTGTTCTCATTCATACTTTTCCTCCATCCCAAAAAATTTGCCATATCTCTTTCTCTCTCTATCTTTTTTTAAATATGAATCAACTACCCAACGATTTAGATGCTTGGGAGGTGGATAAGGTGGTAATTATTGAGTGTGTTCGAGTGGGGGTAAAACTTTTAGTCGAGCACGTTCAAACGCCACGTCCGGAACCGCGTAGACGATGACCACCACTAGAACGAGGTCGTGCGGAGGCGCATAGCCGTCTGATGCAAGATTATTTTATTGAAAGACCTTTGTATGATAAAGTTACTTTCCGACGTCGTTTTCGTATGAGTCGTCAACTATTTTATATATAAAGTATTTTTTTTCTTGTTTTTAATGCCGTCCTTTATTTATATATTAAAATAACTTTTATTCATTAACATATTATAGTATTTTTTACGTGATTTCATTTAATTCAAATAATTATACAATTAGTTAAAACCACTACACTTGATTTAAAAAAGTTTTTAGTGAAATTAATTATGCTGACATGGCATCTAGGTGGCACTTTAACTAAAAGATTAATGCCAACCATTACACTTAGTCTTATATTTTCACATTATCATTGCATATATTAAATTTATTTTCCATATCAAGTTACTTATTATAATAACTATTTATCTTTTAATTTTGTATTTTTTATTATTGTAAATGGATAACTTTATAAAATAATAATCAACATTCAGAATTGTTTTAATTAAATCACTCATAACTTTTTTATCCTAATCAAATCACTAAGATTTCAGGATTGTTCTAACTAATTCGTTCATAAATTGCAAAATATTAAATAAAAATGTTCAAAGAATAACAATATTTATAAAAAAAACAAATTATTTTAAAAAATTACGAATTATTTAAAAAAACTCCCTTACCATTCCACCCATTCCTTTTCATTAGTCACCACATACGGCCAAGTGCAACGCACGTGTAAGTGGTGGATGGCCCCCTAACGTCCATTGGCACCCAACGAATAGCGTCAGAGCGTCAGATGTGCTTTTTAGACGGTCTTTTCCACAACCAGCCTTCTCATGGCCGCTTGTCTGACATGGAGAGGAAGAGAGTGCGAGAAGTTCGTGGGGAAGGACAGCAAGGACGAGGAGCCTAACGTCTGCTTGTGAAGATGCAAGCGTTGGAGAGTAAACACATATGAAGAAAGGACACTACTTCCTGAATATAGATTAAATGTTTATATGCTATATTTCTTGCTCACATTGTGGAGTGACAATGTTGGGTAACTAAACATTGAGAAGAATATCATAATCTTAGATATGACTTATACGCTAGTAATGCAATTGTTACATACAAAAATAGAAAATTTGCCATGTAAGAGTGTCCCAATAATCAGCTTTTAGTATTGACAAAATCTATAAATTTGGAACACTATGGTCTATGAATCCCTTCTCCATTTTGCACCAGAATTCACTAGTTTGATATAAGCATTCTTGAAATCTTCAAAGAACAAATCTTGATCATCAGCATACTTTGAGATCCACCTGAGAATATTAGACTATAAGCCATTTGGTTCGCTTTGATTTTATTAATCAAACTATCTTTTTCATTTTCAAATCGCTATAGAACTAGTCAATGTTGGTAGTCAAAGGTGCACAACATCAAGGGAGTCAAAGGCGCGAGGATTTCTAAAATCATCCAGCTAAGGAATATTTAATATGAGTTATGAATAGATGTATACCAACATTAATTCTACTAAATTCAACACTAATATTTGATTCAGACGATTACATGGTTCAGTTGTTTAGATAAAATGGTTTATGATCCCAATCAATGTAAGCAGTTTATCATACCGGTTACAATTAAAACACTACTAAAGATATTTGAATTTGAGATTAACAGTGTAACTTGTACCTTAAACATTCATCGTCCTCAACTAGAGCACGATCTGAAGGAAGACCGACCATACTTGTCATTCCAGCTGAACACAAAAATTAGAAAAAAATTAGACTCAAAATGGTGATATCTTGTTGTTAGGCCAAAGCATGTGACAAACCTGAAGATAGCCATGGCTTCTCCAACAGTACTTTGTAGTATGCATTATCAAAAACAACTGGATTTCCAAAACCTTTGCTTCCAAGAGTATGTGCACCAGATAATGCTACAAGTTCTTGTGTTCTGCCCAAATGTTCCATTTAAGTCAAATAGAGGAACAAAACGTTTTAGTCAAACATGGTCAAGATCTTCTCATATTCACTTACGAAAATCCTTTACGTTGAAAACTCTGTTTCAATCCAGAGGCATCTAAAGTCTCTTCTGGGAGTCTTCCCTCTGGATCAGGTACCCTACAAGGAAACACAAAACATAATACCGATAATCTAAATCTTGTTATCTTAGATGACAGACAGCACACCTATCTCACCTTATTTTATAAAACTTTGAGAAAAATTAGTCCCTTACATAGAGTCTACTCTGCCTAATTGTACGGGAATTTTAGGACCTCCACATAAAGAGACAGCTTCGGCTCCAGCCACAGCAATCATATCAGCCATCGACACTGTATTTGTAGCGCAAAAAGGTTCCAAAAATATAAACATTATGCTACTAACAGCAAGTGCTGCACAATAATGATGAAATGAAGCTATAATTCCAAAGACTAAGATAACCTGGCTGTTTCTCATCCACCATCTTTTTAGCTTCCACCAGAACCTAAACAACAAAGTTTCGTGTGAAAAAAGAATATTGAAAAATTATGCATAATGCATGTGCTCATAAGATAAACATATGCATATGCACAAAAACTGAAATGAAGTGAGAGTGAAATTAACCTTCAATGACTTCTTAAGACCTTTATTTTCAGGTCTATCAAGTTCAAAAGATATAGAGCCATTCATGCCACCTGAAATAACAGTAGATAGATATAATCACAATCATGCCATGACTTAAAGAAGTTCAATTTCCTGATAATAATAATATTAACAATACCTGAATCATCATCCATTTCATAGGTTCCTGCATCATGAAAAACCAAGCGAAGAACACCCGCAGCCTTACTCTTGGACAATACTTTTCTTATCTCTCCTTGTAACAATACTAGATCACTGACAGCAAACACCAATCTTGTTAAACTGTGTATCGTAAAACATTGCATTTAACATGAAATAGAGAATGGCATTAAACCCAAGTAATGACTGATTTTCGGAACTTTGGTTACTTCTGTAAGCTTATGAATAAACATTTTGCAACATGAATACAGTTATAAACTTACTCTGCAGCATTAGGATTAGCATTAGCACCATAATGCTGCACTGATATAGGCAGAGGCAAAAGAAATGTGATCATAAAAGTCATCAATCTCCTGCTATACGAAGTACCAACATGACTCTCATCTGCATCACACACAAAATTTCATAACCTATAAGAAAAAGAAAACCCCTAGGGCCTAAAATGAACATTCACCTATACTTCTTTAGTAGCGTTTAGGGTTTAGGGTTTATCAAACTGTCATGATAAACCCAAACACTTAATCCTATTCATTATCCTTCATGTTCCATTCTTATAACCAAAATTCACCAGCTAATTTCAACTAAGACAGATGATAAAGTAAGTGATAACTAAAACTTCTACGATGTGAGTTACAATTTACTTGAGGATGATGCGGTTGAACAAACGACGGGACTAACGGCGGTGCAGGTGACGTTATATTCGATTCTCCGGCGAGATTGAGCGGGAAATTCGAATCTGTGAGGAATGTATGGGGAGGAGAGTCGCCGGAGCGGGAGGTCGACGCCGGAGATCGTCATCTTTAACGGACGGATTAGAATTCGTCACAAATTGCAGATTTGCGGTTTACCCCCTTCGTCGCTATGCGTTGCGTAATATCTGCAAGTTACAATTTAGTCCATGTGGTTTTGGTTTTTGTGATTTCGGTACTAGAAGTTTTTTTTGGTTTGCAATGGAGTCCTTTTTGTTAGTTATAAATTTAAAATATCCCGTGAATGACGGAAAGGTAAAATGGTTGATGTAATAAAACTATCATGTTATTTTTATATAAAATCTATTGATTCGTTTAAAGTAGATGTGTTTGTGAATTGTAAATCTACGATAAGCGTTGGTCGCTCAAACAATCATTAAGTATGTGTATGCTATGAATGTAACTTTTGTTGATGTGAATGTCATGTAGACTCTATTAAAGACGTGAAATACAATTACATCAATTTTAACCATCTTAAATAACCGAAAAGAACATGTTAAGAATTTTTGAACACTTAGAATATCACTTTATTAAATTTAGATCAGTTTAAGGAGTAAAAAGTCAATTTTATTTTTTTTCTTTCACAAATACATCCATTTTAAACATATTCAAGGATTTATTATGATAAAATTGGGTTGGTTCATACAATATAAGTACGATAATTCTTTTATCATATTAACCCAAAGTAAATTTTTACTCTGGTACGGGTTTGATCATCTTGACATGGTCGATGTTAAAATGAACCAAAAACGGGATTTACATATTCAATTATATCGTAACATGTAACTCTGATTTCTTTTGTTTATTTGATATTCGATTGCTATTAACATCTCATAAGAAAAAGTTACAAACTTTTTACATTTTACCTGATGTCAAGAATAACAGATTATTTGCAAATTAGATGATTGCTTCCATCTCATATACAACACAAAAACCAATATTTACAACAATATATAAAATTTATAAGCTTATAATTATATAATTATATACATGTGTTTATCTTTTTAGGACGTCTAACTCGCACAAACATCTTAATTCTAATCCTAAATCTATACATTTGTTTATCATAAGACTTAAACACTCAACCACTAGAAAAAAAAACACCTTACAACACTTATTGATACCGCAAAACCGAAGGCCCTTTGATACTTACGTTTATCTAGGCCCCGAAAGTCTCATCTCTGACAAATAAGCATCACTATTACCATCCGACGGCCCTGATGAAGTACCGAATTCGCTAAACGACTTATACAAACTCGAATAGAACCCGACTCGACCACCCACTGGTGGTGGTGGGACGGGGCATAGTTGTTCGAGCATTTGCACCACTTTAGTCATCGTAGGCCTTAAGTTCGCATCATCTTGTATGCACCACAACGCGACTCGCGTTGCCACCACCGCCCGCTCATCGTTCTCCTCTACTTTCATCTTCCCATCCAAAAGTGCCTTGACCTTCCCTTCTTCCATCATCCTAAAAGCATACGCTGGAAAATGCGACGTTTCTGACGAGCTATAGTTTTTCCGCCCACTAATAATCTCAAGTAACACCATCCCGTAGCTATAAACATCACTCTTTTCTGATATTGCGTAATTAGTGATCCACTCAGGAGCAAGGTACCCTCGGGTCCCTCGTAATGTTGTAAACACATGACTTTGTTCTCGTGTCATAAGCTTAGCTAAACCAAAATCAGATACTTTCGCCAAGAAGTTATCATCTAGTAACACATTCTCAGGCTTTATATCACAATGAACGATTTTGACATCGCAGTCTTCGTGCAGATAAGCTAGTCCTTTAGCAGTACCTATCGCGATACTGTATCTCGTATCCCAATCCAACAAATACTCCCCGAAAATCCATCTATCTAACGACCCATTTGCCATGAACTCGTAAACAAGAAGACGATGCTTTCGTTCTGCACAAAACCCTTTGAGTTTCACCAAATGGTGGTGATGGATGCTGCCTATGATGCTCACTTCCGCACGAAATTGTTTCTTCCCTTGACCGATTCCCTCGAGCCGTTTGACCGCAACCTGAGTCCCATCTTTCAGGACCCCTTGGTAAACCGAACCGAACCCACCATGGCCTAGCTTTGTGGTGAAGTCATTTGTTGCTTCTTGAAGCTCTTTGTAGGTGAACCTGACCGGCATCCCGGATATGTTCTCCAAGAACGTATCCTCTTCGGATACTTCATCAGGATCTTCAAGCAATTCGGTTTTCTTCTTGTTGTGATAGCGAATACCCATGATCACTAGCGCGAGAATAACAAATGCTGTGATCGTTACTATAACGACCACGATGATCACCACTCGAGTCGAGTGGTTCTTGTTATCCTGCTCCTGAGAAGTCTCTGATTGGGTACCAGAAACCTTAATGTATGACGCGATATTTGCACCATTTTTCGCGTCTTCAAAGCTCCCAATCTGATCAAACAAGTAACAGTTTTTAGAACTGTTGTCAAAGAACATAGCTAAACAAGTGCAGTTGTTCAAACATGAAGATTTGCAGCCATCTATATCAGTTTTAGAAGATGGGGACACAAACCCAAGTGCAAAATAGCTCAAATTCTCCCCTGCATCAACTAGACTCGACGAACCCTTCGACTCGTCACACGAGGAAGCAACTTGTGGCTTGCAGTTAGTAACTCGAGCCAGACCCGAAGGGCACTGGCACGTGTTCCCATTGTGACAAACGTAATACTGCGAGCAGGCTCGTGGTCTGCTGCAAGAATCACCAGGTATCTGACGAATACCAGCGATTCGAGCTTGAAGATCATAGAATTTGATGAATCCATCATCTTCTAAAACTGCAACCCAAGTGGCATTAGCATGAGATTCATCTGCAAACACAAATTGCCATAAAAAGACTCTATTTTCATCATAAAACCTCCATGAATTGGCTTCAATTGTAGCATAATTAGTATCTCCACCATTTCTGTTTATGATTCTTCTTGTGTCTTTCCCCATAGACCAATAAGGCTGTGGGTTGTCAAATTCAGCTGATAATATTGCATCACCATTCTTGATCTCTAAACTAAAACTCAAATTGTTATTCAGATTACTCACAAGCTTCATCCCTTTCGAAAAATCTTGATTCGGCATCAGCGTATTCGTGGGAAAGCTGTAACTTTGCCAAAGAACACCACCATCATCATTCACAAACACCAAGTTACCTGAATCAAGTAACTCCATTGCAGAAACACCTTTGTTACCAGTGTTAGTTGACCAAACTACCTTCCCTTTGCTCTTTAAACTAGCATTACCATCATCATCAAACACAAAGCTATCAGAATTACCAACAGGGGTGTCTCTATTTGCAGACCATATGATTCTTGCACTGCTTATATGAATGATGACTAAAGAGAATGAAGTTACATCACTGTTGGGATTGAAACCAAACCCGAAATCAGTCGAATTCGACACGAGGAACAAACCGTTGTTGTCTATGTATTGCATTTGAGACCCTTGAAATCCAGGGTTCACTTTGGCTTTTCGTTGAACACTTGGTAGGCATGTTTGAGGTAAGAACAAGAATATCCATAAAACTGTCATAAACCGCAAGAACCCCTGAATCTTCATCATCTATATACAAAGATATTGAAAATTGAACTTTCTTTTTGGATTGTGGATAGATAATTATCAAAGAAATGAACCCAAATAGAAAAATTTGCAGAAACAGAGGATTGTGAATCAGATATGAAGCATCAACGGAAGCTATTGATTTGAGTGAAATTGGGGGAACCCCATCAAAATTCAAGTAGAGAGATGGATCAATCACCTATCAAGATTGATGGTGATCTTGAATTAGGGTAGAAAGACTCAAACTTTTGTAGTGAAACCTGTGAAACACTGCATACAAGCAGTTTTCCACCATGAAAGAAGAGGGAGAATGATAAAGATTTGTGATCAGATAGAGAAACAAAGTAGTTTATGTGCAGATTGAATAGGGGTCTATTTGCAGGTTCCGAAGATTAGAAAAATGGTAGATAAGAGTTTCTTGATGGTGTAGTCAAAGAAATGGGAACATCTGAGGTGTGTTTCAATCTATTTAAAGCCACCATTCTAAAATTAAAGAACATTAATTATGTCATATGTATATATAATATTTTTTTTAATAAAGCAAAGGTCAGGAGCATCATTTTGACAAATAAATCACTTTTTTCTTGTAGAACAAAAAGTGATGACCAGATTCATCTACTTAAAAAGAAACTTATAATTTGAAAAACTCTTTAGTTTAACTCGGAACAGATTATCTTAAGCCGACTCCAACCGTATCATATGTATATCTATATGTTTTTTACATAACGATAAACTTATACTACTCATTCATTATACTGCTAAATACTTTTTACTGTGTTTGAATATGATTTTGCTTTAAAATTATATGTATATGCTATGATCCAATTGACATATGTATATGTAAATGTGTGTGTATATGGTCAATAATAGTAAAGAACTAAAAATATATAAAAGTAACAGATTGAGTCAACATTTGCTCAACCAACTTGTACCTCAATTTCATGCAACCTCAAAACTATATGCTGAATAAAACAAAAAGATGCCAAGGTTGATATTTTCTATTCAATACTATTCTTAGAATAATTATTATTATATTTATCAATGAAGAAAATTTTACGCAAGAAGATTTTACGTGTATAACACATAAATTTCAAAATATCATACGAATCTTTGTTAATAACTAAAATAATAACTTTACCCGTTTTACTTTTATTTGATTAAGTTCAATTTAATATCATACGAATTCTTTTTTGTAATTCTTGAAATTGATAGCACAACACTTATTGGTGGTTCGTGATAAAATGGAACTTGTTGTCACTAACAAGTTGATAGTGATGAGGTTATAGTTATATTAAGTGTTCTATTGGCGATAAAAAAAATAAAAAAATAAATTAAAAAAATGATGCTAATAACAGACTCCTTCCAATTAAATGTGGTACTAGCAAGGGCGATATGTGACATCATCCAAAGAGCGACCATTATCCCCATTATAGAACATAGGAAGTTTATTTGAGCAACATATGTTATCGATTTTCATGATAATACTAGTTAAACATGTGTTTTGCATTTAGTGGACAATTTTGTGTCACAAGGTCACATCATGTGACATAATACTTTATTTAATATTGTCAACTCTATATCAAAAGATTTGTTTTTTTTAATCGTTATACCAATTTTGTTAATAGTTTGGTTATATTTAAACTTGTTTTATTTAACTTACAACACATTCAGTTCGGTTTTGAACCAATTTTGAAATTGAACCGAAAATACCAGCTAACAAAATTTAAAACCAAACCATCTCTTAAATAAGTTATTCAGTTTCTTCGATTCGGTTTTGTCAATATTTTCTGGCATGTTTTTGTTTATCAGTTTCTTGCTCAATTCAAACCGACGTAAAGGAGAGATGGTGTCACCCGTCACCCGCTTCCATTGCGGGTCTAAGCATTTCCAAATCAATTGTTTGGTATAAGTTATATTAATAGCAGTTTGAATATAGAATTCCAAATGCATTGAAGTTTTCTTTTCTTGTGTCACTTAACAAAATATTACATTCAGATTTGTTACATAAAATAATTTTCTATGTATCTAAATCCAAGGAAAAAAGGGGAAGACAGATTTCTTTGGTGTTTATGTTTTTAATAAGATTTAATAATAAATAATTTCTGAAAAATATGATATTTTGAAAGATTCTTTTTGAATGGTTTAATAAAACGAAATGTTTTGAGTTACGGAGATGCGGATGTGTCCGCTTGTACAAGGAATATATTGAAGACTTTTGCTCAACTATTTTGTCACTTATATTTACTCTCGTCTCTATTATAGTAATATTATAATATAATTTTCCTTTCTTTACATTTTAATGATTATTTGTAAGATAAATATAGTTATTGGTTGTTATGAGTAATTTTAAATCTTATTCTTTTAATTGACTTACTATAATTAACTAGTGGTGTGACATACATGCACTATGCAACGATGGATATAAAGTTGAAATATTTTTTTATGATGATTTATACATTAGTACTAACCACCCGAAATTAAAAATTACGTGCGAAACACTAATAAAAAAGTATAATACGAAAAAGTTCAGATACAAACAGCTTTAAAACTAAAAAATGTAATAAATAATTTGAACCATCTATTTTCTCAATCAATTGTTGATATCAATTTATACGAAAAGATTTATTAGAGTGTTATTTTAATAATAGTCAATTTTATTAACTTTTTGTTGTTTTCTCATTTTCTTTAAACATTCATAACTTTTATGTAAGATCTTATTTTTTTTATAAAAATTACATCATAAAGATGAATATTTTTTTATTTTTAAAATAAATACAATTTAAATAAAATTTTTTTTTATGTTTTTAAGCTCATATATTATCATTGTGTCTTTTATTGCAGTTTATTGTGTTTTTTTGTTACTTATTGTGTTTTTTCTAAATACTATTGTGGTTTTCAAATGTTAAATTTTAAAAAAATATAATGATTGAACAATATTATTGTGTATCTCAAATAAGTAAAACATAATAATAAATTAACAACTAATTTATCTAATAAATAAAAAAAGATGACAAAATAACATAATGTTTCATTGCGTTTTTTAATCGTCGTTATATAATCTTAAACACTATAAGTTTTGAAAAATACATTGGTCAAATTAAAATCATTATGTAACTTAAATTATAAAACACAATGATAGATAATAACAAGTTTATATAATATATAAAAATAATGATATTATGTTATTTTCAATACTATGAGTTTTGGTAAATACATTAGTGAAAGTATATTATTGTGCATATTTAATTGTAAAACACAAAAATAGATAAAAAAAAGTTTATAACATCGTTCTAAACATGTTATATTGACAAAAAAAATTCAAAATTAAATGAATGTAACGCAAAAAAATAATATTAGATAAATATACCGTAATTTTTTTAAGGATACCCCTAACTTTTGCGTAAGATCCTCCACTAATAATAATATAATGACCAAAATACAATGATAAATACATATAACAAATAATGTAAAATATATGACACGATGAACATATATGACACAATGACAAAAATGTCATATATGTCAAGTAGGTGTGTGCAAAAAAACCAAAAACCAAAAACCGATCCGCATCGATAACAGAACCGCACTATAAATTTGGTTTTGGGTTTGTTTCCTAACCGAAACCGAAGTGTGAATTCAGTTTTCGGTTCAGTTTTCCGTTATATTTAGTTTTTGAATTCGGTTTGTTTGTTTATTTGGTTAACCAAATTAACCGAATTCAATATATTATAATTTATATATATATATATTTGTAATTGTAAATTTAGCCTAACTACGAAAGCCTAAGTTTTCCAAAATGATTTATTTTTAACCCAATAACAAAAATTTTATTGGTATCTTGTTCTTAAACATCAAAACTCAATCTTTAATCTTAACTTCCAAAGAGTCAAAGTCGACTAGTTATATTTTTAAGCAACAAAATTCTTAAAATTTTAAGAGTTTAATGATTTGATATGTATTTTTCAAAAATGTATGTGAAGGATGATTCTAATAAAACTTATTTAAACTCAGCAATATTTGAAATGAAAAAACAAATGGTGAATTTGGTTTTTTACAAAACAAAACCGAATTGAAATAGGTTGAATTCGTTTCGGTTAGTCATATTTCCAATTCGGTTTGGTTCGGTTTTCGGGTATGCCTAATAATATTTCAAAAACGAAAATCCGAACTGAATTAACCGAACAAACCGATAACCGAACCAATAAACACCACTAATGTCAAGCCCACAAAATTTTTTAAACTTTTTAAATTATATATTATTTTTATTATAACCCTACCCTATCAATTATTACTAAGTTTTTATATTAGGTAACTTTCCATATATTTTTTTTATTTACAGGTAAGAAAGGGTAATTAATTAAGCTTGTGATTTTATTTTGGCTTACGTGTAAAATAAACATCTACTGAATCTGTCAAGGGGACAAGATCTGGTTGGAAAATGTCAATCGACGAGAAGAAGAAATATATTAGGTGACGTTTACTGTATAAATGGAATTAAAAATATGTAAAAGGTTTGAAAAAAATAAGAAGGTAAAGAATGTGTGATTCTAGAAATTAAAACTATTTTTTATGTTAAAGATTACAAGTAAATTGTTGTTTGAAAATAAAATGAGCTCTAGATCAGTCTATCATTTCATAAGTTACTTGAATCAAGTTTAACTTAGATCCTCGAGTTTGTATTAGGGATCACTTAATAAGTGAGTTTGACTCAACAGGGGTGCTCATGAATCTTTAAAATTCCATTTCTACCAAAGCAAGGTTTCAAGGTTTGATTTAGGGTTCAGTTTTGACATTTTAAAGGTATAATCACTCGCAATTTAAACTTTGAAAAGCAATGTATTGAAGATGACATATTAGGCTATGTGTTGTAGCGCTCTATTTATCCTTAAGTTATTCAATATTGCGACACGTGATGTTTACTGGATACTGATTGTGCACTGGATAGAGCTAATGATCAAATAGTCTGACCCTATGTATAAATCAAGTGATAAGGGGCTCTAACGGATTTTTTAATTATTACTTTTTAAATGTAAAACATTAATATAAAATTAAATATTATAATGAAATAAATTTCATTAAAAACATAAAAAAAATTAAAATACATAATAAAAAAATATTACTAATCTTCCTCTTCTGATTCTCTAATACGGTTCTTCTTTTTTTTTTTGTTCCATTAAAGCTTTGTCCGATTCGTGGAGAGAACTAAAGTCATGAGTTAGAAAAACTAATTTTTTAACCTAGCTTTAGAAGCTTTCATCTTTGCCGCTGTCTCGATACTTGTCGTTATTTTGTTGATGTTTGCGGCAAATTCAGAATCGACACTTTGACTCGATTTTTCCTCTGGTCCCTTTCCATTGGCTGACTTGGTGCTTGTGTTGGAGCGTTCGTATCAACTATATTTAGGTCGATGCCAATTCGACCATCGGAACCGGTTGAAGTCCTGTAGGCGGCGGACGAATTAGTGTTCGTTCGTGGTCGCGCTTCCTCCGCATCCGGCGCAACTAATTGCAGGAATTTGGAGTACCCCTTTAATATACTCCACATACAATTTTTGTCAAATGATTTGGTAACACCATATTTTTTAAATACCTCTTATTTTCACTATTAACGAGTGAATTCATAAACTTGTTGGTTGTTACACCCGCTTGGTCGCATTCGACGACTATTCCAATTATGTAAGTTCGTAAATACTCCGACATATTTACGAACTTTGGCCCAGTGACCGTAAATCACGTCAGCGGTTCATTCTCTACAACCAATTTGCTCGTATAAAGAGTCTCTAATCTTCGCCCATAACACTTTTGACTTTTGATAGTCGGCTACAAAAAAATATAGGCAAAATGTTAAAAATAAACAAGGTAAAACTAAATATTTAGTAAACAAAAGAATTAATTAACAAAAATATCGGCTTAGCGATCTTCGGATATATTAATCCAAGCACGACATAAAACTATTTTCTCCTCTTTCGATCAAGGAGTATTTTTTCTTTTGCGAGACCCCGAGTCTTCCGCTTGGCTTGACCTTCACTTACTGTTGTGATGCGAAAGCCTCCTTTATTCAACATTCGGAACATTTTCAACCAGTTGGTTTTGACATGGTCGTGAGTCCTAAACAAACTCGTTTGACTAAACAAATAGACTAAACGCGAAATTCGTAAATGATTCGTCGTCCATAAGATTAAAAATTTTGTTGAAACGAACCATCCCAATTATCTGACATTTTTAATGAGTATTTTTTAGAAAATTGGAAGACGAAGAAGAAAGGAGATATGAATGTTGTGATTTTTTTTATAAAAATAGGGTAGTATTTATAGGGGGAAAAAGTAATTTGTTAATTTTTTTTTAATTTGAGCCAACGGTTCTTTTTTAATTATCGCAATGCCCAACGACTAATTTTCCCAAGCGAGTACCCTCACGCCCACCCACTCCCGGCCCTCGTCACGCCTCTGTGTTGCGGTGTTCGTGACCAGGTGGCTGGCAATGTGGGTGGCTGTTGTAGAATTACCGTGATAAACTGAGAGTCGCTAAACGCTATCAGATTGAAACTATTTGGGTTCACATCAAAATTTTCAATCGGATAAAACTCAATTCAAGAACAAGTATGATGGATGCGTGAGAATTCGTGAACAGAGAAAAACAAAAGTGACCATAAATTGATTCGAAATTACCATTTTGCAAGGAAGGGATGAAACTGCCGGAGGTAGTTTTCATATTAAAAAATTTACATTTTTCACCCTCTAATTTCACATGTGAAATTTCGGGAAAATCAAAATTTTAATGTATTTTTCATATTGAAAACTGCCGAAGCCAAGGGCTCTGCCCCTTGGACCCCGCCAGGGGTTGCCGCCCCTTGGACCCCACTCTTGGGGGCCCCGCCCATGGACCTCCGCCAAGAGGGTGTTGCCCCCTTGGAACCCCCATTGCTTAGGGGCTTCGCCCCTAAGAAGGTTTCCAATTTTGAATATCATAATACACTCAAACAAGCGTGCATTCCGCACCTCCTAACTTGTTTGATGGATATTATGATCACATTTGTCATTAGTCCTTCCAATTACACTAAAATATCTAACAACAGTAGCGCCATCCCTTCACGCCCCATAACATTAGCTTTACATGAAGTAAAAGATGACGATTTGGTGATGTGGAAACGGTCACGGCTGAATCTGGACCATTCTTCACACTTTTTTCTATAGAAAATGAAATTTAGATATAAGTTTATGAACTGAAATCTTTTATAAATACATTATTTAGTTTTATAAAACTAATATAAAATTAAAAAAAACATACAATAATAGTTAGTGGAACAACCTTTTGTATTAGGTAACGATTCAATGCATGTTTTTCAAAAAGAATCCTCCTTTTGTAATTTTCTTACCTGAATATCAATATTCTATAAAAAATACAAACTTTTCTGCAATTTGGTAAATTTAATATTTTTTAATAGTTCAAAGTCAAACTAGATTTTAAAATATAATAAATTGTTTTAGAGTTAATAGACTTTTCTCACCCAGAAATAAAGTAAAATAAAACTTGAGCATAAGCTTGTTTTGTTTTCTACTTTTCTTTAAAAAAAAACTAAAATACCCTTAAATAAGATCATATATTTGGCTTCTTTTAAATGAATTCATCCATCATGTTTCATTAATCCTTTTCAGGGAAATACAGCCAAAGAAGAAACATCCAAGGATGTACATTAAGCCTTTAATTATTGGGTTTGATATAGTTTAGGTGTTTAGCAACACTTCAATAAGTCAAATGAACTAAGATTTATATATAAATAGTAAAAAAAGTTTAAAATCTAAACAAGATAAAAGACTTTTACAAAAACATACCTTCAACTAATTTAAATGAATAAAACCCTAATGTGCTATAGATGAAAAGCAGCACGTAACACAATAGTTTACCTATATCGTACAACCTAAAAAGTGTACAAATCTCTCAAGAACACCGATAGACTCTAAGATCAAGAACAAATTAATCTATTAACAAACTTAAATAAACTCTATAAACCCATAAGACGTAATTTCATTTTAGTCCTTCATCTCTTCAGCGACTTGCACATCCCACCCTTTGACCTTTCTGCTTTAGCATTTAAAATCTTTATCAACATCAGCTTCCATCGAACGGCAAATTAGTCCTCCAACTTCAACCAACCTATAATAACACTAATTCCTACTTTAAGTAACCACTTTAATCAATTAACCATTTGAATTGCATGTTCGGTTTATATATTTTAAAAATTAAACATTTAGTTCAAGCTTTTATATAAGTTTGGACTAACTTGTAAATTTAACTTTAGGGAGAACCAAAAGTGCAACGCACACATAAGATTTGGACTAACTTTATTATTTTTAAAATTTTGAGACCAGACTTTCAATCACTACATAAAAAGTTTACACTAACTTTGCAATTTTTAGAGTTTGAGTATCAAACATACAATCCGGTAAAACCACATGGATTATTAATGCTATTTATTTTATATATTATAAACGATATTATCTCATGATTTATTCCCTGTAAACAATACTCAAAACAAAAACTAAAGATAAATACTTGAAGGTTGTTTGGTAGCCTATTAATGATTTTATTAAGAGGTACTTATGAAACGATTAAAAATATAGTGTGTTTAGTTCATTTAGAAGACACCTTTTAATGGGTAAGTTCTTGAAGCATGCTGACCTATTTAGAGGCTACCTATTATTCGATCAAACCTCTTAATGAGTCAACATAATGTTAACAAACAACCACATAGTTGTAAATAGGGTGAGCACATAATTGAATTAATCGAACCATAACCGAATTAACCGCACTAACCGAACCGAATTATCCAAACCAAAAAATTTAACCGACAATTTGGTTTAAATTTAACCAATTAACCGCACATTACAGTTCAGTTTCGGTTTTAATGTACAAATTAATTGAATTAACCACGCCGAAGTGAATGTCATTAGTGTACAATAAATTTAAAATACTACTCATCATTTTACTAGATTTTCATATGTTAACACCTTTAATTCACATATATAAAAATATATTTACATAGTAGAATTTTGTTGTGTATAGAAGAAACCCTCTAAACAAGCAGAAGTAATGCAAGATGTGCACACGTATTGTTGTATGCACACCCCGACTTCGGTTTAGGTTTTGTTGGGACCTTAAAAACAAACTGTGTCGTGGACATTACTATAAAGTGAGTCCAAACCTAGCCTAATAATAATTTATTAGTTAAAATTTTGGTTTAAAAGCATATGTTAAGTTTATTGGTTAATAAACCAAAATTAACAATAACCGGCGGTTAACCGAAATGTGATTAAACGAAGTATCGGTTGCGGTTACAGATTTGAAAATGAATTTAACCGAAATGTGGTTAAAGGAAGTATCGGTTGCGGTTACAGATTTGAAAATGAATTTATTGCACTGACGGTTTTGGTTTGAAAATGATGTTAACCGCATCGAATTACACCGTGCACACTCCTAGTTTTAAAACAATGTGACATTCAATTATTCAAATGGTAAAAAGGAGAAATAATGGGCCGTGAATTTGGAATAATAACTGGTTTAAGATGCCCAATATACAAGCCCAATTCACGAAAAAGAGATGATTTTCTTTAGCAAATATAACGCCAATAATGTCATAATTTTATTTATAGAAAGTAACAACCGTTTCGATATTATATGTATATCCTAAACCGCCAACAAGGCAACAATTCTATGATATGTTTACATCTTTTGGTGGTGTATTATTCTCAAATTTGACTTTCGCCACCACTTGACTTATAGATATCAATGCACGTTAGAAGTATAACTTGTTTTTTACTAATGCTCCCTTCATCCCAACACATGTTCTCCTTTGACTAGTTTTAACTTTTCAACTTCTTCACAGGTTTTGTTTGAATTGCTTAAAATCATCTGGTGCAGTTAGAGGTGGGCAAACTGGGTATTGGGTCATACTTAAAACCGGGTTCAAACCGGGTATTGGGCCATACCCGAAACCAGGTTCAAACCGGGTTGGGCCCAATCGGGTTTTTTGTACCCGGGTATTAGTGAACCCGGGTACGAACCTAGGTCGGGTTCACTTACTTGAAAAACCCTACCCACCATACCCGGGTAGGGTAGGGTCGGGTCCAATACCGGGTTTAGTTTTTTTTTCTTCTTTTTTTTTTCTTGTGTGTATGTCCAATACCGGGTTCAACTCGGGTTTAAACCGGGTCGGGTTCGGTTCAGGTCGGTTCGCTAAAAAACTCAAAAACTAAAACCGGTTCCAACCCTACGGGTTTAAACGGGTCCAACCCGGGTATGCCTCCCATCGGGTACTACCCGTACCCGGGTCCGGGTCGGGTACACCGGATCCGGTCCGAACCCGGTTTTTATGCCCAACTCTACAGCAGCCCATTCTCTTTACTTTCTTTGCTCGTTGTCTCACCGGAAGAAAACCTGATATCACAAACCACACCCTCATCGTTTTTGCTTGACCTCGCAACCGCCCCACCGCCCATCACCGCCATCAGATCTTCTATCAAATAGTAGGTCACCAAGCAACAAGATCGATCACCACCACTGGTTCCAGCCACTAAGAACACCGCCTCCACTATTATCATCGCAGACCATTAAATCGCCACCACTACCATCATCATAGATCATCATCGCCATCCTCGCAGACCACCATAGAAAAATCGCAAGTTTTAGGGCTTTTAAATTTCATCTAAATCCATAGTAAATTGAGTAAAATTGCAGATTTTAGGCTTGTAATGTTTGATTCTGCAGCACCGTTGTAACGAGGGCTCACTGGGTTTCTAAACCGAAAAGATGTGGCCCCTGGAAAGTTGTAGCTAACACGATTTTGATTGATTGTGTTTAACCTTTTATGACAGGGTTGTCACACAGAAAAACGGGACGATGGTGGTGGTATATTTTCCAGGGTTAAAGGTTTTGTGGTGGTGTTGCACTGTTGCTTTCACTGATGTTTTGTGTTCATGGCAGTCGATGATGGATGATTTGTAGTGGTATTGCTCTGTTTCTAAACCAAAAAGGGATGGTGGTGGTGGTATACATTGGAGAATTTGACTAAAATACCCCTCAATTTAACAGAATATTTAACAGAGTTAGCACTATGGACTAAAACTGTTATAAAACACAAACCACAAGGCATGATTTGTTAAAAGATTTGTTTTTGGACTAAAAGGGTTAAACTACCCAAACCACAGGAACCAAAATAGTAATTTACTCTTAGAAAGCCAACACACTGAAGAATGGCATCTACAAATTAAAGACCATACATGCAAATGTGAGTATTTACATGACCCTAGTATGAAAGGATATGCATAATTCTTGTGTGATTTGATTCGATATTTCAATGATTTGGTGAATGAAAGCTTAAAGTGTTATTGAAGCCAGCCACTAAGGAAACACACAATATGGTAACATAAAATTATTACTTTAACTAGAAGTCACCTAGTTTCATATGAATGATTATTTCCTACCTTAAGTGCACACATTGGAGAATTATTTGGTTGAACATATGTATATGGTAACAAATCCACAAACCATATGAATGTCTATAGAAAAAAGCATGTATGTATCTGTAAGATTTCCAAAGGATATTGAATCTATGTTGACATCAACACTAAGCTAACCCGAAAATGGATAGCAATTCCTAAGCATAAACTGAACAATGTTATCATAGCGGGTTAAAAGTTGCCAGAATCCAAATAAGAAGGCTAAGAATATAAGATAATCAAAATTTCAAAAAATATAACATATAGCATCATTATGTAAAAACAAGCAATTAACTCAACCAATAATAAACCTTTTAGTTTATTATAGTTGGTGTATATGTAGAAGAAAGGATGATGGTTTATAATGTAAACTTTAGAAAGGGCCCCTGATTTTTTGGTTTGCTTAGGGCCCCAAAACAACATTATAATATTTGAGACGCTTCTGGTTCAACTTGACATGTGTTGTTACAAATACACAACCATATAACCGATTAGACACGTAAGATAGGGAATCTAATCTAACATTAACATAATATCAATATCAATATACCAAAATGTGTTGTAACTTATCAGCATCAAGAATAGCAATATAAACATAACTATTGGTTTTCATCCACGCACGTAGCGCGTGTGATTAGTCGGGCTCTAAACAAGTTTTTGGTTACGGCTGCTAACCATAAACGATAGCCACGCCAAAACAACCAATACCATTTTTTGGTCATCGTCATAGCCCAACATTATACTAAATACGAAATGAACGACATCATACAACACGTATACGTGTCAGATGAACACAGGTTTATCATGACTTACTTGAAATAAGCATTAGTTCATGTTTCCAACGACAACATCACGGCATAAACACCATTTACACATCAGCCAAAACAAAAATAAGTTGTTACAAGACCATGACAACCTCAAATGAGCCAACGAAAGCAAACACAGGGACATGGGTTTCAGATGAACGGTCGTCATCATCATGGAACTATAAGACCGATATATGAACCTCCGTCACATAACCGCAAAGGACGAGGGTTCAAGGTTGTCTTGCCCGTCATCACCGACAAACAACTTCCAGACAAAATTACATAATAAAAAGAAACAACAATAACAACCACCTAAACATCGAGGTCAGTCAACCCAAAGGCCATTGGCAGCGATGGCGACACACCACCACCAGCCAAAGCCGGCTGGTAACAACGGCTAACAAAACCCAAAAAAAACCCAAAAAAAACCTAGATCTATACACAAAGCTGCACATGCAGCAAAAACTTTCACCCAACACAATGTCTATTACCAAAGCAAAGGTCGACGACGTCATACCACCACCGGTTGCCCTCTCTCGATCTACAACTGACGACCGAGCAACCAGCAACAAAGACTATTGATTTGGCAAAATATAACCCAAAAAAACACTACCGAATCCAGCAGAGCACTGCCCCTTTCTCTCTCTACAAACAAACAAAGCAAGCCGAAAGCAGAAAGAGAATGCAGATGCGAGGCAACACACCAGAGGTGGGGAAACAATAGCCAAGCCAGAGCGGCCACCGTCTCCGCCATCTCCGGCACCATCAAACACCGAATGCCCCATTCTCTCTCTACAATTTCTCCCTCTATATCGGTCTATCTCTCTCCAAAATCTCTCTATCTATACATATATACAAATATCAGGGACCGAAATGCAAAACATGGTTTACCATGTGGTCAAAACCAAAACCCCAAAAGCACACTGACCATTCCCCTTCCTTTTTAAGTATATAGGGAAATACGTTATAAATTAACTAAAAATAAAGAGAAAGTACAATTATTTAACAAATAGTCAGCAACAAAGTAAAAAAAGGAAAGGTAAATAAGTAGTCAGAAAGAAACAAAGACTAATTTATATTTCAAGTCAATTTATACATCATAAAAGGGGGTATGTATTTATATAGGAAACCATCTCTAAGCTAAACCCTAAGGGCCATTTAGCTGCTTAACAAACTAATATAATCTAACATTTAAAACAGACACGTGTGAATTTTGAAATTTCTAAACAAGTAGTATATATTAGATCCATTAACAAATCCAAACTAATCTGAAAGCACAACTTAATTGAGCTACATGCTTGACCATAACAAACTTATATAACCCAAATCGTCAAACTCCCTAGTCCAGCGTCGCTTATAACAAAAGTAGACATAATTATGCAAACTCATACAACAATTCTAAAAACAGATGCCACATAAAACTATATTAACATATAACCATGTTTACACATAACTACCATTTTATTAAGAACACACATGAAGGCATTTTTCCCAAAGCCAAAAATCCATATTTGGCTGAGCATGACAACAAATACACAGCTATATAATTAAGGTTAACATGCATCATAACGAATCTATGAGGTTTATAAATTACAAAAAGATGGTTCCAATTCATTAACGAATCCAAAAATGGATTGCAACTTAACATCACTAAAGAATGCAATGCCACCAATAATAATGAGTTATATGTTAACCAAAATGACAGCATGTCAATTCAACAGCAAAATCCAATCAAGTTTAAGAAGAGCATCTTAGAAATCAATAATTACAAAACATACAACATTAAACCTATGTACACTATTCAAAAATCACCAAGACAAAATAGAGCAAAAGAGTTAAATTCATAATGATAATAAGGGAAAGAAAAAAAACTACACAAAAATAGGATTTGTGTTCTCTTGACGAAAGCCAAGTGTGAAATGAGTAAAATTCCATCCTAAATTCGGTAGTGAAGATGATCCCGCATCTAAAAGGTATTCAAGAAATCATAACTAAAATACATACAAAGTAAAAATAAAATGTACGTATAAGCGAAGGACACTAATTATGAAAATAACGGTCTCAAATCCAAAAGGGTATTTAAGAAATCCACTTGGCGGATGCTATTTGCATAAATGAGTCCAAATTCAATAACTCACATTGTGCATCAAAAGAAGACTGCTCTTAACTCCCCCACTCATCCACTAACCGGATAATCTAAAAACTACTTTAGACATGCAACAAAAACTATTAAATTAAACTACTAACAGAAGTTAAATAACTGCTCTTAACTCCACCCTCTCAACTCCCCCACTCAGTCACTAATTGGACACAACAGGTCAAAGAGGAATACCCATGATGCACTGGAGCACATGTGAGGAATTGTATGTGCTTCTCATTTAGCTAGTGCTTTAGTTCAACATTAGCACAACAATGGAAAAGGAGATTAATCACATATCACACATATATATGCATGCATTTATCTACAAAAATATAAAGATATATGAACTTTGGTATACACTTCTCATTTTCCGTCTAACCGACCTAACATACCCGAAAAAGACCGGTACTTGGTCCTCACTTTGCACATGATAAGAAATCCCACCTTCATTGTTTAATTCTTGGGGACAAGAATTATGTTAGGGGGGAAGTATTGTTGCACATGATAAGATGCTAGAATGGCCATATGGTCATTTACATAGAAATAAGGGACTGAAAATGTAAATAGCTGTATAACAACTTAACAGATCTTCGAATATTTAGTTAGCAGACAGAACACATGTATATAGTAACAAATCTACAAGCCATATAAATAAACAGGAAAAAACCGTTTTGAATTTGTTGGATTCCCAAAGGATATGGAATCTAAGTTAACATAAAACGCTAAACTAATCCGACAGAGGATAGCAATTCCTAACATTAACATAGCTCACTATAACTTATAAGATATTATAGAATCCAAATAAGAAGCCTGCAAAATGGTGGTGCAGGTGCTATTACAACAAAGATCTTTGGTTCAGTGTCACTATGGTTTGGAAGGATGATCCACTACATTTATTCATGATAAATGAATCCGTAGTCAAAAGCGACCTAGGCGGTGCAGGCAAAACGCCTCATGGTTAACATGTGTTGGATTCATATAAGTAAATATGGATCTAACAAATATACCATCCATATATTCAAATAAACAGGATAAGGCCATTTTGAATATGTTGGATTCCCAAAGGAGATGGCATCTATTTGACATAAACAATAAACTAACCCAAAAACGAATAGCAATTTCTAAGCATCAACAGAATCTATGTTAACATAGCAGATTAAAAACATGACATAATCCAAATAAGATGCAAATGATAAAATATATTTAAAATTCAAAAATATTATGGTCACAGTTGATAAGCAACCTAATCAGACACATCCCCTGTTCAACCATATAGCTAAGGCTGAGCATATTTTTATAATAATTATAAATATATAACTATATAAAAAGTTATATATAAGAAATCGATTATACTCATAAAATATTGTAACTCATAAGCATCAATTATAGCAATGTAAACATAATACACTTAGAAATTAACCAAAAATCAACAACAAAGTCATAAAAGAAGGTTAATAAGTAGCCAGGGAGAAACAGAGACTTTATTTTATATTTCTTCTCTAAACTTACAACATAGAGAGGGTATGTATTTATAGAAGAGGGAACCATAAACAAACAAACATATTCGGTTAATTCCCTGCTTAGTAATTACTATTTGTAGGGTCTAGAGGTAGACATCACTATGTCATTTTTAACGGCTAAATGGATCACTGACGGACCACTGGCCCACCCGATCATCTCCATTACTCTAGTACGGAATCTTAAGGTACGAGGCTGGCAAGTCCCCAAAGGAAAGCTCGTACAACCCTGAACCTTAAACCACCCTCAGGAGGAAACCCACCTTAGGTCAAAAAACCCCGTGATGCTATGCAATTATATATACAATAATTCTATAAACAAAAGCCATATAAACTACTTGAAACAATCAACGATTTAACACTTAAAAAAATAACCCTTTCCAGATTCAAATAAATATATAAATGGTTCCTAAATCATCAAACACAACGTTTCTACATGTAACATCACAAATTGGTTGCATCAAAATTAATTGCTAAATGTGAGCAAGGTACAAAGATTCCCCCATAGGCCCATACAATTCAGGGTTTATCAGGCTGAACATACATAACTTGATTGCAAATTCAAAGCATACAAAAGGATTTGAATTAATTGGACTTCCAAAGGAGAAAGGATCTAATCTTACATGACAAAATTAATACAAAACTTGATTGCAAATTCAAAGCATAAACGAAGCAATGTGACAAAGAGTTAGAAATATGCCAACAATTCCCATAGTTAATCGCCTAATCACCTACAACACATGTTCAACTTACATGTGTTCTTACAAACCCACAACCATATAATTATAGCTGAGCATAACTTAGGATAATAAATCTATAACTATATAAATGAATATATAAGAAACTGATTAGAGTCATAAACTGGAGAATCCAGTTTAGCATTTACATAATACCAATATCAAACTGAAATGCAACTTATAGGCATAAAAAATAGCAAGGAAAACATATAATACACTTATAAATTAACCAAAAGTCAACAAAAAGTAAATTGTCACCAACAAAATCAAATAAGAAGGTAAAAAAGTAGCCAGAAAGGAATAGAGATAGTATTTAATATTTCTTGTCAATATAAAGATGATGAGGGTATTCAATAAATACAAGAAATAAAAAACGTACAAAAGATATCGAGAGGGGTATTCAAAAAATACATAATAAAAAAATATACATCTAAAAAATTTTACCTTTACTTTTTAGATTTCATTTCTAAAAATAAATCAAGTTTTCAAAAACCAAAAGGAATATAAAAATTCGATCTCAAATCCAGAAGGGCTTTAAGACATTCATTATTTGGAAGCTTTCAAACAATATGAATTATTCACCCCATTTGGCGGATGCTAATCGGGGAAATAAGATCAAATTTGAATAACCCAAACGGGGTATCAAAAGATGATCTCAAATCCACAAAGGTGGTTAAGTAATCCATTGTTAAATAAAATGGACTCTTGACCCCGCTTGGCGGATGCTAGTCGTGGAAATGAGTTGAATATTCAAATTGGGTATGTAAAGGTGACCAATGGATTTAATAAATACAAAAATCAAACTAGAAAAAAGTGTAAATAAATAGAAAGGGGTATCATAAAATATATAATTAATTAAAAAATATCAATATATCTAAAAAAATACCTTTACTTTTTAGATTTTATTTATTAAACTATATCAAGTTTTCAAAAACCAAAATGAATTTCAAAAGACGATCCTCAGATCCAAAAAGGAGTTTAAGAAATTCATTATTTAGAAGCTTTCAAAACAATATGAATTCTTCACCCCACTTGGCGGATGCTAATCAGGGAAATGAGTCGAATCTAAATAACCCAAACCGGGTATCAAAAGATGATCTCAAATCCACAAACGCGGTTAAGTAATCCATTGTTTTGAAGCTCGCAAAATAAAATGAACTCTTAACCCCGCTTGGCGGATGCTAGTCGTGGAAATGAGTCGAAATTTTGGTGACTCAAATTGGGTATATAAAGGTGATCAATGGATTTAAATAAAATACAAAAATCATATTAAAAAAAGTATATAAAATGGAAAGGGGTATTCAAGAAATACATAATAACAAAAAATATCAATATATCTAAAAAAATTTACCTTTACTTTAGATTTTATCTTTAAAAATATATAACAAAATTTCAAAAACCGAAATGAATTTCAAAAGACGATCTCAAATCTAGAAGGGGTTTAAGAAATTCATTATTTAGAAGCTTGCAAAACAACATGAATTCTTCACCCCACTTGGCGGATGCTAATCAAGGAAATGAGTCGAATCTAACTAACCCTAACCGGGTATCAAAAGATGATCTCAAATCCAAAAGGGAGTTTAAGTAATCCATTGTTGTGAAGCTTGCAAAATAAAATGAACTCTTGACCCCGCTTGGCGGATGCTAGTTGTGGAAATGAGTCGAAATTTGGGTGATTCAAATTGGGTATGTAAAGGTGATGAATGGATTTAATAAATACAAAAATCAAACTAGAAAAAAGTGTAAATAAATAGAAAGGGGTATCATAAAATATATAATTAATTAAAAAAATATCAATATATCTAAAAAATACCTTTACTTTTTAGATTTTATTTCTCAAACTATATCAAGTTTTCAAAAACCAAAATGAATTTCAAAAGACGATCCTCAGATCCAGAAGGGAGTTTAAGAAATTCATTATTTAGAAGCTTTCAAAACAATATGAATTCTTCACCCCACTTGGCGGATGCTAATCGGGGAAATGAGTCGAATATAAATAACCAAACCGGGTATCAAAAGATGATCTCAAATCCACAAAGGTGGTTAAGTAATCCATTGTTTTGAAGCTTGCAAAATAAAATGAACTCTTAACCCCGCTTGGCGGATGCTAGTCGTGGAAATGAGTCGAAATTTTGGTGATTCAAATTGGGTATATAAAGGTGATCAATGGATTTAATAAATACAAAAATCATATTAAAAAAAGTATAAAAAATGGAAAGGGGTATTCAAGAAATATATAATAACAAAAATATCAATATATCTAAAAAATTTACCTTTGCTTTAGATTTTATCTTTAAAAATATATAACAAAATCTCAAAAACCAAAATGAATTTCAAAAGACGATCTCAAATCTAGAAGGGGTTTAAGAAATTCATTATTTAGAAGCTTGCAAAACAACATGAATTCTTCACCCCACTTGGCGGATGCTAATCAAGGAAATGAGTCGAATCTAAATAACCCTAACCGGGTATCAAAAGATGATCTCAAATCCAAAAGGGAGTTTAAGTAATCCATTGTTGTGAAGCTTGCAAAATAAAATGAACTCTTGACCCCGCTTGGCGGATGCTAGTCGTGGAAATGAGTCGAAATTTGGGTGATTCAAATTGGGTATGTAAAGGTAATTAGTGGATTTAATTAATACAAAAATCAAACTAAAAAAAGTATACATAAATGAAAAGGGGTATCATGAAATATATATTTAATTAAAAAAGATCAATATATCTAAAAAAATTACCTTTACTTTTTAAATTTTATTTCTTAAAATATATCAAGTTTTCGAAAACCAAAATGAACTTCAAAATTCGATCCCAAATCTAGATCTCAAATCTGGAAGGGCGTTTAAGAAATTCATTATTTAGAAGCTTCCAAAACAATATGAATTCTTCACCCCATTTGGCGGATGCTAATCGAAGAAATGAGTCGAATCTAGATAACCCGAACCAGGTATCAAAAGATGATCTCAAATCCAGATGGGTGTTTAGGTAATCCCTTGTTGTGAAGCTTGCAAAATAAATGAACTCTTGACCCCACTTGGCAGATGCTAGTCGTGGAAATGAGTCGAAATTTTGGTGATTTAAATTGGGTATGTAAAATTGAACATATATCCAAAAGGGTATTTGATAGATCCAAGAAATCGAATTCAGAATTCTACAAAACTTAAAGTAGCAAGAAGTAATCTCAAATCTATTAAATGAAATAATGAAAATAGCAATTGAAGATATCTATACTTAAAAGGATTAAAGAATATTTTTAGGAAAAAAATACCTTTTTACTCCTGCTTAGAACTTCTATTTCTGAAAATATGTCAAATTTTCAAAATATATCAAACAAATCAGAAATCAACAGAAACGGTGAGAATTACTAAAAAAACAAATCTTTCTCACTAAATACGCCAATAGCCAACAAAATTACGATATCAACGCAACAAAAGCGTTTACCCTAAGTCAACTAAACTCTTTGAACAATCCAATGTCAACTAAACTCTTTGAATAATTCAAAGTGAGCAATGAAGAAATTAAACATTACCAGCTAAATTATGCAAAATAAGTGCACATATTATCAAATATTTACATAAATAAAAACTAAACTCTTTGAACAATCCAATGTCAACTAAACTCTTTGAATAATTCAAAGTGAGCAATGAAGAAATTAAACATTACCAGCTAAATTATGCAAAATAAGTGCACATATAATCAAATATTTACATAAATAAATTATTCAGAGTTGTGATGAGTAAACCAAACATTGTTAACTAAACTTTAGCTACTCAGGAGCTACCAGGAAGCAAACAGAAAACTAAAATGCAACAAATGGTAGAAAATTTAAAAATACCATAGCAAAAGAGAATAGACAGGTTGATAAAAAACGCAAACCAGAAACCAGTACTTCAAGTTGTAATTTAAGCCAACACCTAGATATGACTGCACTAATCTCCACAAATAAATGGGCTTTGTTCAGCTTCTTTTGCCTCAAAAATGATCTATTGAGAAACACACTATGTTCACAGGGAATCAGATAGTCACATAGACAAATTATTCAATAAAATATCCAGCAAACCCTAAAGAATCTTAATATGTTCTTTACTATTGAAGACAGATAAATCCAAACATGCCCTCAAAAAGAAAACCAAGTACACACGTATTGAACTATCAGTTAAACCCTATCAAAGTCGTATCCAGTTCCTCGAGGAACTTACAAGCCAGAGTACAAAATTTAGTGGAAACAATGTTAAAAACAATTATTCTAAGAAGTAAAGTAGGTATGGAGACATAATCTCTACTCAGAGACATTACAATCATGTTAACCTAAGAAGAAACCCCAACATAAACAAAGCTTACGCATACATTCAATTACTCAAAGAACTTGAAAATCACATCAAGAAAATAGGGGGGAAACGAAGTTAACCGTAATCGGTGTCTAACAACTCCGCTACAATCACATAAGCAGACATTCAAATACCCAAAGAACTTCAAAATCAAATCAAGAAAATAGGGGGAAAACGAAGTTAACCCTAATCGATGTCTTACAAATCCGCCACAATCACATAAGAACATGAAACAAAACAATCAAACATTGTCAAATCAATATTCCAAGAAGCAAGAGTAGAAATCAAAAAGAATGATCTCATTTAGGGCATTCGCAAACACTGATTTATAGGGTCGAGAAAACCATACCATAACACCAACAGATGTTTTCAGATTGAATCGCTTGAACCCTCAATGATCGTTGTCTTCTTACAACCCTCGCAACAGTAGGTATCGAAAGAAAATTGTAAAATTGGGCGTTTACAGATAATCAATAGAAAAGTGAAGAAAACTATACCATGATTGATTGCTTCTGTATGAACCCTAATTTTGTAAACGAAGGGATTGTTTCTCTTGCTAACGGTAGAAAATAGGTTAATTAGGATTTGGAATGCGATACAAAATATATAGAAACAAATAAAAGAGATCGTTTTGAGATTTCGTTTCAAATCTTTGATCAAGGGAAATATATTGCTTATTTAATAATCTTTGATTTGTTTCTATTAATTGTCATGATTTGTTTTTATTAATTGTCATGATGAATAATTTATATAGAATAGGTAATAGGTAAACATATATATTTAGTGCATGTTTCACAAAAGCAACTTTTTTACTTTTTGATTTTTTGAAGGGGTAAAAAGACCAAAATATCCCTCCAAAAAAGTTAAAAAGTTAAAAATTTTAACTTTTTAACTTTTTGGAGGGGTATTTTGGTCTTTTTACCCCTCCAAAAAGTCAAAAAGTAAAAAAGTTGCTTTTGTCAAACATACCCTTATATCAAATATCAATTGAAAATTAAAATAAACATTAAAATCGAGTCAACCGAAAAATCAATAGTTCAGTTATTATTTCTTTATGATTAGTTTTATAGTTCAGTCATGGTTTCATGTACATAAATAACATGATTAACAGAGGCAACATGAAAACTGACATTTATAGTTTATATGTCGGAAGATTTTGTTATAGAAAACATAATAGCTGTTTTTTTACTTTTTTTACAATATTATAGTAATACTCTACTTGATACAAAAATATATTTAGACTTGCTATTTGAAGTTATCTTCAATCAACTCAGACTATTAGGTTGACCGGACAATTTTCAATGAACAAATTAGATGAACCGTTTATAATTGAAAAAAAAATCAGTTAAATATAAAAACCATAACAAATCCTTCCTAACCTTAGACCATAGTATTGTTTGCACTCAAGGGTGTTAATGAGTTCTTTTTTTCTAATCAATTTCTTATTTTTATGATATTTTTTTTTTTGCCTTCTTTTAAAACCAAAATGACAAAAACTGATTTTAAATTATGTTTCTTAAGACCAAACCAAATTCAGAATTAAATTTATGGTTTGAAACTAATTTATTCAGAATTAGAGATTCCAAAAAAGAGTAAGTAACGAAACCAACTAAGCTCAGTTCTATGTAACTTAAGATATCAAATTTGACTCATTTAAGTTTTATATTTAAAACTTGAGTTCAACTTATAAGTAATTCTTCAATTCAACTTTGACTTGGGTAGACTCAACCTCGTGAGTTTGACTCATGTCAAACTTTTAGCAAACTAATTACGAGTAGAACGCTTTGTTTACACCCAGTTCCGCTTGTAAATTACAATTATACCCATCAAACTTCAAAAGAAGCCAATAGAATATTAAGAATTGTACACAATGAACCTTGTAGCTCACATAACACAAAAAATACATTGATCAAAATGGGTAAAGCTATAAAACTTCTCGGTTCGTTAAAACTCAATCATGTTCCTTTATTCCAGATCTTCATCAGAATCGGGATCTTCCACTTCACTTGCACTGCGTGAATCATCGTTTTCTAATAAACCCGTATTTTTTGTCATATTCTGATCCCAAATGGTCAACAAGGTTGTATCTGTGAAACTTTGACTTGATCTTTCATCTTTTCGACATGTGTTTCTTTTCGCTTCTTTCCACTTTTGTTTGTATCAAGCTGCATAGAACGTGCAGCAGCAACAAAAGCATCATTCATGGTATCATCAATCTTTTCATCTTCATCATCACCTTTATTATCAATGAAGAACACTAGATCATCATTTGTTTTCCCTGCATTTAGCTTGTCAGACTGCGGGTCAAGATCCAAACTTGACCTGTACTGGACTAATCTTGCATGATGTTTTGAAATGAACCCATCAGTCAAATTCAAACCTTGATCCTTGAGGTCAAGCATCCACTCTGAAGAAACAGAGTATCAGTTAAAAGTGGTCGGTAATTTTACGCTATAATATAATTTACAAACATAAAATGGTTATCATAGGTAGTGGCCCTTTACATAAAGGTAAATCTTTGAAGATTATTTCATAGCTCAAGAAAAAAAAGGAGACAGATTCAGAAAAAAAAATGATTAACATAGCTCCTCAACTAAAAGGTCATTTGACATTTTGAAAATACTATTCAAGACTTTCTTTGCAAGCCAACCACTCTTCCGGCAAAAAAAATGCTGAAAAAGAATGATGATTCTCACAGAACTTTTGGTTAAATTATGTGTAAACAGAGAAACAAACACTGTACTTAACATCTTTTTTATCCAAAAATGATCATTCTATCAGAATGTTGTACTCTTTAGCTCATTGTGGTCAAACGATTGCAACACTTTAAATTTTGAAATGCCACCTAAAATTGCAAATTTTCAAGTTTCGATGAGTTTGTAATTGCAATTTACTCTTTTCCATTAAGAATCGTTACTTAAAAGTAGCAACCCCTCACGTTTCTTTTGTTTTGTCCTTAGAAGCTATGTTGTTAACTACAACACAATTTAATCAAACTATGTGCCAAATTAAACATTAATATATTTTGGAAGAACTGTTATTTTTTCCAACTTTGCAAATATACGGCTTCTTACTCTAAATAAGTAGAGTATCAACTGGTGAATCGAACAACTTGCACTAAATATC
Source organism: Flaveria ramosissima (assembly GCA_025215565.1). NCBI lineage: Eukaryota > Viridiplantae > Streptophyta > Magnoliopsida > Asterales > Asteraceae > Flaveria > Flaveria ramosissima. The sequence continues at coordinate 48,381,219 of CM046044.1, forward strand.
ATTTTTGTGTTTCTTTACGAAACTAATAACAAAATAACGTACAAAACAATTGGACACTTTCAACAGGCTCAAATTCTCTACTCTTAGATTTACAACTATTCAAGTCACCACCATGATTTGCTATGGTAACACCATAATAATAGATAACAAATTAAGTATAACCATAAAAATAGTATCACTTACTTAGAAATGCCATAGGTGATAATCCTTTAGGTTGATTTGAATTTCCATTAGTACCAAGATCATTTGTGTGACACCCGGTCAAACCAGGTCAACTCTCGAAATCATCCGTAATAATTAAATTATGATTATTTAAACGTTCAAATCTAATTAAGCAAAACCCTGCGTTAACATTTATCAAACCTAGCAATTGTTTAAATTCTTGAATAATTATAACAATAAAAATAATAACAATAAACATAATAATAATAATAATTACAATAATAATAATAATAATAATAATAATAATAATAATAATAATAATAATAATAATAATAATAATAATAATATGGATGATTAGGCTAGTTGCAAATCCAAGAAGGATTTCAAATGTCTTGCATGCAAGACAACACACTTGTGAGTGTGTTTTAAAAACCACACACACACACAAACACTCTCAACTCTTCATCTCCTCTCCACTCTCACACACCACCTCCATCACCCATCGGCCGCCCCCCCTTCCCCTTCCCTTCGCCGGCCGCCTCCCGCCGGCCACCTGCCGACCGGCACCAACATCACCACCCACCGCCGCGACCATCACCCCCACACCCGACACCACCTCCCGTCGCGATCACCACCCTCACACCCGCCACAAACCGTCGCGACCACCGCCTCCACACACCATCACCACCACCGTCGCTCTCACCCGACATCACCACCACCGTCGCTCTCACCCGACATCACCACCACCGTCGCTCTCACCCGACATCACCACCACCGTCGCCCGAAACCGACATTGCCACCACCACCGTCGCCCGAAACCGACACCGCCACCACCACCGTCGCCGGAAACCGACACCGCCATCACCACTGTCACACGACACCGCCACCACTACCATTACCCTCACCCCGTCACCCTCACCCGATACCCTCACCCGTCACCCTCATCCGACACCACCGTGAAACCCCCCCCCCCCTCTCTTCCTTCACCTTCGGTTAACACCAACCAAGTAGCCACCTTCACTTGCATTCACCATAAGGCACCTTAGTTGGAACTTAGTTAGAACGAGAAATCGAGAATCAAGCTTGCATTGTGATAAGAGTTTCCATCTAGTGCCTCCAAAGGTATATTAGATTAGATAATGTATATGTGTTCATGCATGGATGATCAAGATAAGGATCTTGATAAACCCTAGTTCACCCATTAAAGAATTGTATGAAATGGTTGTTTCAATGATTTTTGTATGCAAATGTCTTGTGTATGGGTTTGATAAATCTGAAAATAGGTTGTTTATGGATGTTTAGTAGATAAGAACATGTTACATTAAGGATCTAGATGGCAAAAATATGTATGTATGTATATACTATGCATGTAAGTAGGTAAGGCCATGTGAATGGAATGAATGGTAAAGTATGATCTAGATAAGAACATTAGGAAGTCCATTGGATTAACAAGACTATTACTAACATGATAATAATAAGTAGGTGAAAAACTTTGGGTGACTTTTATAAGAAAAATAGTTACAAATGACTAGCTTAAAATAAATGGAATTTTAAACACAATTAAAGGACTCTCTTAGGTAAAAATCGACAAAAGGACCTTGAGACTAAGATTTATGGTTAAGATCAAACAAATGACCAAGGAGGCACCACGACTAACAAACCCGATTAAGACGACGGTTGAAACATCGAAATTATAACTAGATTAAGAATGGAACGTGCCTCGGACAAACTACGACAAATAAAAGAAAATATAAGTATACACTTTAAACGACTAATTAGTAAAGATATGTAAGAAGAAGATAATAGATGTATTAATAATCAAGTAATATTAAAAAGAGTTATTTTATAAAAGATATAATGAGGAAACTACTTCTTGAATTCTACATGAACTCAGGTAAAAGAAAGCCCGATCAGATAATCATTTTCAGGAATAATGATCCAAAGTGGAGATGATTGACTCTCTGTTTAAGAAGGTTTTAGACACCCAAGATAATGGTATAATAGGACTATTAACTCAAAGTTTATTAGTGACAAGTTAGTAAAAATTAATACATATAAGACAGGAATAAGGAAATTGGTGGTTTATAGTCAAGACTTATAATAAAGGACACAAGACATGTGATTTTAAAAAGAATTATTTCCATTTACAAAAATATACATTTTTGACTAAAGCAAAACGTACCATTTCAAACAATCATATATAGAATGGGTGAAGTGCATTCTTAAGCATGAGTTATCGCATAATAATCATAATGTTTATGATTAGGGTTTACTATTTGAAAAGCATTGCACATTGGTTAACTTCGAAGATTACGCTCAAGGTGAGTCCTTCGGCCCCATTTTTAAATGTATTTTAAATTGTTTTGGGGGAAAGCATGAAATGATTTATTAAAGTATATGATGAGTTAAACGGGATAATATATAATATGAGGGTATAAGTTTGAATCAGTAGTATGGATCTATATACTACTGAAATCTAAATCCCTCTATAATCATTAACCTCGGGGATGAGGCCACAGAATATATTGGTAGATCTATCGGGTTAGAATGGCCCGCTCTCGCGACCAGTCGCACTGGTAGGTTGTGGCGAGGGAGTTTATATGTCTGGATAGTTGTGGGGCAACGACGTGTTTCTTGGTTTGATTATGGGCTTATGACCTAAATAACATAGTACCTAGCTAGTCTATGTGGATTATATTATGCCTTGTTTCATCATATGATTTTTAAAAAAGATGTATTGTTGCAAGATTTCAAAACCCCGAAAGCTCACCAACTTTATGTTGACTTTATTACCCTTCGTGCTTTTCAGGGTTATAGGTGAGCTCAACATGGAATCCGAATTTTGTCTTTGGAAGGGTCAAACGTTAAGACTTTAAATGTTTTAAATAAAACCATGTGTGTGTAATAAAAGTAGTATTCACTACTACTAAAAATGTTTCGATGTAGAATAACCAAGTACTCGTATGATGTTGACTAATGGTTTTAATAACTAATGACATTTTAGTATACGTTTGACCATGAAAGTTGGGTCAAGTCCAACTTCCGTTACCACCACGTCACGCGACTTTCCGCTGCGATTTTCGGGGTGTGACAGAAGTTGGTATCAGAGCCAACGGTTATAGTGAACTAGAGAGTATTTTCAAAATCTAGACTATAACCTTTAAAAAGATTATTTGACTCCAAAGACAATTCCGTGTCATAAGCATAATAATAGTCTTATTAAGATTATAATTGTTAATTTTGTGTGCTAGAACTTTGTAAAAATTAATATGTACGCATGCATGCATTTCTCTATTTGTAGATGTCTGATCGTGTTAGCCGAGAGAGAGCACCTGACCTTAGCAGTAGCACCGATGGTTCATCCGAGCCTCTTTCCTCGACACCATGGTATCACCCTACTCAACCATACTTCGCAGCTACCATGTACCCGGGTATGGAAAACTCGGGGAATGGTTGGATATCTGAGTCCGATGATGAGAGCCCTACCCCACCAGCAGTCGCACTCGAGCCCATTGCTGAGGAGCCAGTTGGCTTGGCCTCAGAGAGTGAGACTCATACTGCTGTGACTCCTGCTGTTTCTATTCCCCTCATGCGACACCCACCAAAGATTAGGATGGTGTATGAGCGAAGGGAGCGCAGGGAGAAGAGAGAGGCGGTTGAGGATGATGCACTGCCAAGGATTAAGTTGGTGTATGAACGGAGGAAACGCAGAGAGAAGAGAAAAGTGATGGATGATGATGTCATGGAGAGTACGCCCATGCCCAAACGGGCCAGACTTTTAGACGATCAGTGGAGATGGATTATGGATGCCATGAGAGGCTGGGCTTCGAGGGATGGGATTCCTTCCACCTTTGAGGAAGGAGAGTCGTCTTCTGCGCCACACAGGACCACTTTGGATGGTGAGCCCATCGAGCGCGTGATGATTACCCTAGTAGCCCAGTGTGTGCGACTCGAGAAGGAGCTACTGTCTACCAGAAAGAAGATAAGGATTCAAGAGGAGGTGAGTCAAGCTTTGGATGGAAGATTGATGACGATTGAGGAGGAGAGGTTATTGGATGACAGCGCTATGAGCCAGATGCACTTCCGTATAGCAGACCTAGAGACTAGCCTCGCAGAGACTAGGGATCGATTGACCCAGGCAGAGCAGAGGGCAGATGTGGCTGAGACAGCGTTGGTGACAGCTCAGCAGTACGCGATAGTGATGGGAGAGAGAGCGGAGACATCGATGGCTATGGCTACTTTATGTTTGATGATGATTACCTACCTCACGCATGTTGGTAGTGGAACCTTGTTTTAGTATGACTATGAGATTAGCCGGGGTACTTGAACATTATCTTTTGACCGAGTTATAAACTCGATGATGCATGTAGACTGATTTACTATGATCTTTTGATAACTAACTCGTATGTAATTGATAACCATGGATGAACTAGATGCTTATGAAAACTTTAAAAAGTTATGCCTTGATGAGATGTGTTTAGTCGCATGAATATTTAATTATTGTATGATTATTTAAGGAATCAATTATATAGAATATTCATATATAATATACCATCATAAAAATATAATAACAAGCGTACGTAAACTGAACTTCTTCTTCCCTACCTTCGGAACAGAATTGAATCATGCCACCTGTAACCCGAAACACGTCCTCAAGTGGAAACGTCAATTTACCATCCACCCCAGAGGAGCTAGCCCAATTGATAGCTAGACACGTCAAATCAGCTTTAGAACAACATGATGCAAATCTAGTGGCTGGTCAAGTAAGGAGGCAAGAAAATACAGATAATGGCCTTGGAAACGGAGCAGGAAATGGTTCAAACGTAGGTTCCGGTATGGGTGCAAACAATGGATCCGGCACGAACGGAAACCCAGGAAGTTCATCAGGTGGACAACCACAAGGGTGTTCATATAAGACATTTCAAGGATGCAATCCAAGAACTTTTACAGGCGCTGAAGGACCGTTAGATATAATCAGTGGATCGAAAGGATGGAGACGGTTATAACAATAAGCAATTGTTCCAACGATCAAAAGGTCAAGTATGCAACATGTTCCTTCCAAGATGCAGCATTGTCATGGTGGAATTCCCAACGCCAAATTTTGGGCGATACCAACGCATATGAACTTACTTGGGATCAACTAAAGGAGATGCTGCTTAAAGAATATTGCCCACGCAATGAGCTCCAGAAAATTGAGACCGAATTCTGGAATCATACCATGAAAGGAGCTGAGATTCGGACATACACCTCAAGATTCAATGACCTTGCAAGGTTGGTACCTCGAATGGTCACGCCGGAATATGTTCGAATTGAAAGATACATATGGGGATTGGCACCCAAATAAGGAGCAATGTTACGGCTTCCAAACCTACCACCATCCAAAGTGCAATCGCTATTGCACACACCTTAACCGATGACGCAATACGAAATGGAACCCTAATCAAGAAGGACGATCAAGGAAAGAGTGCGATGGAAATTGAAAGGAAGACGGTTAGAGTGAACCGAAGATTATTTGATGGAAAGAGAAAGTGGTTCGAAAATCCCAAGGGACCAGTAAACAACAGGAAGAATTTTAATCAGAGATCTGAACGGGTTTATGTGGCAACATCGAACAATGGAAGATCAACCAAAGAACCTCAAGGAAAATGTAGCAAATGTGGATATCCCCATACTGGTGACTGTAAAATTTGTGCTCATTGTCATAAGTTTGGACATCTAAGCCAGAATTGTCGGGCAAAACCTGATGGGAGGATGATCAGAAATGATCAAGCTTGCTATGAATGTGGTGTGGTTGGACACTTCAAGAAGGATTGTCCAAGACTGAATGGATCTAGGGCCAGAGGGAGAGCCTTTGAAATGAATGCCAAGGAAGCACAGCAAGAGCCGTCAGTAGTCAACGGTACGTTTCTTATCAATAATCATTATGCCTCTGTTTTGTTTGACACTGGTGCTGATTTAAGTTTTGTATCCAAAGAGTTTGAATCATCATTGGGAATTAAACCATGTAAGCTAAGAAAGAAGTATATTATTGAGTTAGCTAATGGAAAGAAAATTGAATCCAATGAAGTAATTAGAAATTGCACGATACAACTTAACAACCATCTCTTTAGTATTGACTTATTACCTGTCAATCTGGGAAGTTTTGATGTGGTTATTGGAATGGATTGGCTCTCTCGAAATCATGCTGAAATAGTATGTTTCGAGAAGATCATTCGATTGCCAACTCCTAGTGGAGAACTCTTAATCGTACAAGGAGAAAAGGGAAAACCTTCATTCAAAATTATAAGTGTCATGGAAGCATATGGATACCTAAATGAAGGATATCCTGCCTTCCTGATAAAAGCCACTGACACTAGGAATGAGGAGCGAAAAATTGAAGATATTCCCATTGTACGAGAATACCCAGAGGTATTTCCCGAAGATTTGCCAGGGTTACCTCCACAAAGACAGATCAAATTCCAAATTGATTTGATACCCGGAGCTGCACCAGTAGCACGATCACCATACAGACTAGCACCTTCCGAAATGCAGGAGTTGTCAAAGCAACTGCAAGAATTATTAGAAAAAGGGTTCATTCGACCAAGCTTTTCTCCATGGGGAGCACCTGTGCTATTCGTCAAAAAGAAAGACGGATCATTCCGAATGTGTATCGATTATAGAGAATTAAACAAACTTACCATTAAAATCGATACCCATTACCAAGAATTGATGATTTGTTCGATCAATTGCAAGGATCCAGCTACTACTCGAAGATAGATTTACGGTCTGGATATCACCAACTGTTGATAGCAGAAGAGGATATCCCAAAAACGGCTTTTAGAACACGTTACGGTCATTACGAATTTCTAGTAATGCCGTTTGGATTAACCAACGCACCTGCCATATTCATGGATCTCATGAATAGGATTTGTAAACCCTACTTAGACAAGTTTGTGATAGTATTCATTGATGATATTCTGATATACTCACAATCCAAAGAAGAACATGAGCAACATCTCAGGCTAATCCTAAACGTGTTAAAGAAAGAAAAGTTGTACGCAAAATTCTCAAAATGTGAATTTTGGCTTCGAGAAGTTCGATTCCTCGGTCATATTATCAACAAGGAGGGTATCCACGTGGATCCAACCAAGATAGAAGCAATTAAGAACTGGGAAGCCCCCAAATCTCCAACAGAAGTGCGACAATTTTTAGGGTTAGCTGGTTACTACCGTAGGTTTATAGAAAATTTCTCAAAGATAGCCCAACCATTGACCCTATTGACCCGTAAGGACAAGAATTATGTATGGGGCGAAGATCAAGAGAAAGCTTTTCAATTACTAAAGCAGAAGTTGTGCAGCGCACCCATACTGTCTCTACCAGATGGAACTGAGGGATTTGTAGTATATTGTGATGCCTCGCGATTAGGCCTTGGGTGTGTATTGATGCAAAAAGATAAGGTCATTGCTTATGCATCAAGACAATTGAAAGTACATGAAAAGAATTACACCACCCATGACCTAGAACTAGGAGCTGTCGTTTTTGCTCTTAAAATATGGAGACATTATTTGTATGGAACCAAATGTGTCATCTATACGGATCATAAGAGTCTGCAACATATTTTTAATCAAAAGGATTTAAATATGAGGCAGCGCCGTTGGGTGGAGCTGTTAAATGATTATGACTGCGATATCCGATATCACCCAGGCAAGGCAAATGTTGTGGCAGACGCACTTAGTAGGAAAGAAAGGGAAAAGCCACTACGAGTGCGAGCGTTGAAACTTACCATTTACTCGAACCTTACTGACCAGATCCGCAGTGCTCAACTCGAAGCATTGAAAGGAGAAAACCTAGAAAGAGAAGGTCTGCGAGGGATGGTCAAGGAGTTAGCGACAGATTCTGATAAAATGATACGTTTTGCCGGAAGAATGTGGGTTCCTAAGCATGGAGAGTTACGCAAAGTAATTCTTGATGAGGCACACAAAACAAGGTACTCGATTCACCCAGGAATCGACAAAATGTATCATGATGTGAAGGAATTTTTCTGGTGGCCTAACATGAAGGGAGACGTAGCTACCTATGTTAACCAATGCATGACCTGCTCTAAAGTAAAGGCAGAATACCAGAAACCATCAGGACTACTACAACAGCCGGAAATTCCAAAATGGAAATGGGAATGCATTGCCATGGATTTTGTAACAAAATTACCTAGGACAGCAAGTGGTTATGATACCATTTGGGTAATTGTTGATCGACTAACAAAATCTGCACATTTCCTACCAATGAAAGAGACCTACAGTATGAGCAAATTGGCGAGCTTATACATCAAAGAAGTAGTTTCACGCCATGGTGTACCAATGTCAATCATATCAGATAGAGATAGTCGATTCACCTCTAGATTTTGGCAAACTCTACAGGAAGCTATGGGTACTCGACTAGATATGAGCACGGCCTATCACCCACAAACTGACGGACAGAGCGAGAGAACCATTCAGACTTTGGAAGATTTATTGAGAGCTTGTGTGATCGACTTTGGTGGAAATTGGGATACTCATCTACCACTAGCTGAGTTCTCCTATAATAATAGTTATCACGCCAGCATCAAGGCCGCCCCATTTGAAGCACTGTATGGAAGAAAGTGCCGATCGCCGTTATGTTGGGCCGACATTGGAGAAAGACAATTAACAGGACCAGAAATCATTCAAGAAACAACGGATAAGATTGTTCAGATCCGAAAAAGGCTAGAAATGGCTAATAGTCGGCAAAAGAGTTATGCAGATAACCGGAGGAAGCCATTAGAATTCATGGTCGGCGATAGAGTGTTCTTGAAGGTATCTCCATGGAAGGGAATTATGAGATTCGGAAAAAGAGGGAAGCTAAGTCCACGGTTCGTAGGACCCTTTGAAATCCTGGAACGGATTGGGAAAGTTGCATACCGACTCAGATTACCGGAGGAACTGAGTAATGTGCACAATGTATTTCACGTATCTAATTTAAGGAGATGCATGACAGATGAATCTCTAGTTATCCCTCCAGATGAAGTTAGTATCAACGACAAACTCCAATTCATCGAAGAGCCAATAGAGATCTTAGATCGGAAAACTCAGAAACTCAGACGAAAGCAAATCAAGCTAGTTAAAGTCCGATGGAACTCTAGAAGAGGACCCGAATTTACTTGGGAGCGTCAAGATGAAATACAACAAAAGTACCCATACCTGTTCAAAACCGGATTTGACTCAGGATCAACAGCGTAAATTTCGGGACGAAATTTCTTAAACGAGGGGAGACTGTGACACCCGGTCAAACCAGGTCAACTCTCGAAATCATCCGCAATAATTAAATTATGATTATTTAAACGTTCAAATCTAATTAAGCAAAACCCTGCGTTAACATTTATCAAACCTAGCAATTGTTTAAATTCTTGAATAATTATAACAATAAAAATAATAACAATAAACATAATAATAATAATAATAATAATAATAATAATAATAATAATAATAATAATATAATAATAATAATAATAATAATAATAATAATAATAATAATAATAATATGGATGATTAGGCTAGTTGCAAATCCAAGAAGGATTTCAAATGTCTTGCATGCAAGACAACACACTTGTGAGTGTGTTTAAAAACCACACACACACACAAACACTCTCAACTCTTCATCTCCTCTCCACTCTCACACACCACCTCCATCACCCATCGGCCGCCCCCCCTTCCCCTTCCCTTCGCCGTCCGCCTCCCGCCGGCCACCTGCCGACCGGCACCAACATCACCACCCACCGCCGCGACCATCACCCCCACACCCGACACCACCTCCCGTCGCGATCACCACCCTCACACCCGCCACAAACCGTCGCGACCACCGCCTCCACACACCATCACCACCACCGTCGCTCTCACCCGACATCACCACCACCGTCGCTCTCACCCGACATCACCACCACCGTCGCTCTCACCCGACATCACCACCACCGTCGCTCGAAACCGACATCGCCACCACCACCGTCGCCGCCACCACCACCGTCGCCCGAAACCGACACCGCCATCACCACTGTCACACGACACCGCCACCACTACCATTACCCTCACCCCGTCACCCTCACCCGATACCCTCACCCGTCACCCTCATCCGACACCACCGTGAAACCCCCCCCTCTCTTCCTTCACCTTCGGTTAACACCAACCAAGTAGCCACCTTCACTTGCATTCACCATAAGGCACCTTAGTTGGAACTTAGTTAGAACGAGAAATCGAGAATCAAGCTTGCATTGTGATAAGAGTTTCCATCTAGTGCCTCCAAAGGTATATTAGATTAGATAATGTATATGTGTTCATGCATGGATGATCAAGATAAGGATCTTGATAAACCCTAGTTCACCCATTAAAGAATTGTATGAAATGGTTGTTTCAATGATTTTTGTATGCAAATGTCTTGTGTATGGGTTTGATAAATCTGAAAATAGGTTGTTTATGGATGTTTAGTAGATAAGAACATGTTACATTAAGGATCTAGATGGCAAAAATATGTATGTATGTATATACTATGCATGTAAGTAGGTAAGGCCATGTGAATGGAATGAATGGTAAAGTATGATCTAGATAAGAACATTAGGAAGTCCATTGGATTAACAAGACTATTACTAACATGATAATAATAAGTAGGTGAAAAACTTTGGGTGACTTTTATAAGAAAAATAGTTACAAATGACTAGCTTAAAATAAATGGAATTTTAAACACAATTAAAGGACTCTCTTAGGTAAAAATCGACAAAAGGACCTTGAGACTAAGATTTATGGTTAAGATCAAACAAATGACCAAGGAGGCACCACGACTAACAAACCCGATTAAGACGACGGTTGAAACATCGAAATTATAACTAGATTAAGAATGGAACGTGCCTCGGACAAACTACGACAAATAAAAGAAAATATAAGTATACACTTTAAACGACTAATTAGTAAAGATATGTAAGAAGAAGATAATAGATGTATTAATAATCAAGTAATATTAAAAGAATTATTTTATAAAAGATATAATGAGAAAACTACTTCTTGAATTCTACATGAACTCAGGTAAAAGAAAGCCCGATCAGATAATCATTTTCAGGAATAATGATCCAAAGTGGAGATGATTGACTCTCTGTTTAAGAAGGTTTTAGACACCCAAGATAATGGTATAATAGGACTATTAACTCAAAGTTTATTAGTGACAAGTTAGTAAAAATTAATACATATAAGACAGGAATAAGGAAATTGGTGGTTTATAGTCAAGACTTATAATAAAGGACACAAGACATGTGATTTTAAAAAGAATTATTTCCATTTACAAAAATATACATTTTTGACTAAAGCAAAACGTACCATTTCAAACAATCATATATAGAATGGGTGAAGTGCATTCTTAAGCATGAGTTATCGCATAATAATCATAACGTTTATGATTAGGGTTTACTATTTGAAAAGCATTGCACATTGGTTAACTTCGAAGATTACGCTCAAGGTGAGTCCTTCGGCCCCATTTTTAAATGTATTTTAAATTGTTTGGGGGAAAAGCATGAAATGATTTATTAAAGTATATGATGAGTTAAACGGGATAATATAATATGAGGGTATAAGTTTGAATCAGTAGTATGGATCTATATACTACTGAAATCTAAATCCCTCTATAATCATTAACCTCGGGGATGAGGCCACAGAATATATTGGTAGATCTATCGGGTTAGAATGGCCCGCTCTCGCGACCAGTCGCACTGGTCAGGTTGTGGCGAGGGAGTTTATATGTCTGGATAGTTGTGGGGCAACGACGTGTTTCTTGGTTTGATTATGGGCTTATGACCTAAATAACATAGTACCTAGCTAGTCTATGTGGATTATATTATGCCTTGTTTCATCATATGATTTTTAAAAGAGATGTATGTTGCAAGATTTCAAAACCCCGAAAGCTCACCAACTTTATGTTGACTTTATTACCCTTCGTGCTTTTCAGGGTTATAGGTGAGCTCAACATGGAATCCGGAATTTTGTCTTTGGAAGGGTCAAACGTTAAGACTTTAAATGTTTTAAATAAAACCATGTGTGTGTAATAAAAGTAGTATTCACTACTACTAAAAATGTTTCGATGTAGAATAACCAAGTACTCGTATGATGTTGACTAATGGTTTTTAATAACTAATGACATTTTAGTATACGTTTGACCATGAAAGTTGGGTCAAGTCCAACTTCCGTTACCACCACGTCACGCGACTTTCCGCTGCGATTTTCGGGGTGTGACAATTTGTCACCTATGAATAATATTTGTTTTTCCTGCAACCAGACATACACTTATAAGATATTTAACGTCGAAGTGTGTTCTATAGTGGAGTTAAAAAAATTGTACCTTAATAACTCAATGGCTTCATGGCTCACCATAAGTCTAGACAAAACATTAGTCTTTATGCGGTTGTTCGGAATATGGCCTACTTTATCAAGATGGAGGAATGAAAAGTCAGGTAATATAACATCATCATATAACACTTTCCTCTAAAGAGTTTCATCTTCGGAACTCTGCAAACCAAATCACAAAGTATATTCAATGTTATCATTTTATAATAAAGTTTAAAAAAGTTATTTTTGGTTGTAATAATTGTATTTCAAAAGTAATTGACTAACTAGTAGGGACATCACAGTCAAATTCAGTTCCATCAGCATCTTAATGAGCATATCTGAAAGCACATTGGCACGATATAAAACAAATGAATATATCATACGAATTATTATTATTATTGTAGCGTCATTGCATCAAACATTCTATTTTATCATCCAACAGGACGATCTAGTTTGCAAGTTTTAACAAGCATGTTGTGTATCAAGAAACAGAATGCCATGTATAAGAGCATCAGATGTTAACTCTTCAAATAACAATACATGTAGGGTGCTCACAACATATAATATAAATGATATATAAATAGCAAGAAAACAAAAAAATCCAAACTGTAAGAGAAAGCTAATCGGGTATTTACCGAATAAGTAAAAGTTGTGAAGCCCAGTTATCGAACAAACAACCCAAGTCCTCAACTCATTCTGCAGTTCCTGTTTAGAACACCCATCATCATACTTCAAACACAATTTCAACAAAAATGCCTCCACAGTCACAGCTCCAGCCAACAACCCAACATTAACACCATTTTCCTCAGTAACCCAATGTATAATCTAATCACTCAAAAGCGGGAAAACTGCTTTGCTCCATCTTCAGTTCCTTCACTATGCACCCAAATTGATACTAGATCGTTTAACGGTCTGATCAACCCACACTCATCATCATTGTTCGACCCCTCACAACAGATGTTTAAATACCCCAAAATTACATCAAGAAATGACCTAACTTCTCTCCTCGTTTTCTTCCCTCGCTTCAAATCCACTTCTTTCCTCTTCAAATCAATAACTGAAGAACTACTTAAAGCTGAACAACTTATTATAGATTGAAAAAGATCTTTCGCAGCCAATGCTTAATCCAAGATAGCGTCTTTTTGGGAATTATTGATCTGAAAGGTGAAACCCGATGAAACCCAGATTGTTTCGAGAAGTGGGTCAGGTTTAGCGTGCATTAATTCGAGAAATTTCGAGGTAAAACCTGAAAAATCAGGATTAGGGTTTTGAAGTGCGTCCAAAAGGCTCTGAATCAATTGATTAATTGCTGATTCGTATTCATCTCCTGTGAAAAACTTTAAGGTTTGTGACTTGATGGGATTTTGGGTTCAATTAGAGCCATTGAGGTACCGAATTTCTGTAGAAGTTAGCACAAAACCCTAATTTGATGAAGATAATGAAAAAGAGGGCTAGAATTTAAGAAATATTACAAAGTAATGAAAGAATTTGTGTATTAGTCAATATACCCACTGATCGATGTCGTGTGGTCGGTCAAAAATATATATTAAAGAGTACCTAATCACCCTTAATAGTAAAGGGTAAGCAGGGTGTCGAATCCACAGGGAATCACAGGAAAGTGCTAGTAACGATTAAACTAAAAGAATTAAACATTGAAAAAGGAAATTGCTTGATTAATTGAATTGGGAATTAATTAATTTAACGAAATAAAGTTTAAGTTTTTAACAATCTTGATTGAAAAGCAATCCACTTCAGGATTCAGGTTTGGCAAAGTTACAATCTTTCTTAAATGAACCCTAATGAGAAGCCATTAATGGTGACCTATACATGATATGATTTACGTGATAATTATGGATTAAAGTTTAAAGGACCTTATTCACACAATTACCAATTTGAATCATGAAACCCTAAGTCTAATAATTACTCACACAATGATTAAAAACAACCAAAGTTAAAGAATATCAAAATTAGGTTAAATCATAGTTAAACCGTTTAACGAATCAAATCATAAATTGAATCCAAAAGAACTTAAAAGGTTCAAGATTCAATCCCAATCTAGGTTACAAACGAAGAAAAACTAGAACTTGCACAAACCCGTCCCCCGAAGTGAATCACAATGGATTTAGCCTTGCATCTTCATCGATTCTTCAACAAAAACGTAATTGATCATGTTATTCGGATGAAATCGACGTTCTTGATGTTAGAAGAGCTTGAGAAGGATCCCGATTGCCAAATTTCGTCCAAGATTGCTGTGTGTAAAGATGATTTTCGAATTAGGGTTTTGTTTCTTTTAAATCCCTTCAAAATAGGCTCCATCTCAACAAAAACCCGGACCCCGGCGTCGGTGGCGCCTATGGAGGCGTCAGTGGCGCCACCTTCCTGTGCAATCTTGATTTTCATGTGTAGTTTTTCGAGACCTTTCCGTTGATAGGTTATGGGTCCCGTAACTCAATTCCTAGCTCAAGTTATGCTCGTTTTAAAATACCGTTGCCGTGTAATTTCTGTTTATCATATCTTTACTTCTTGAGCTCCGATTTTCGTCTCGTTTCTTCCAATTTCTTCGTCTTCTTCACGTTTAACCTACAAACACAAAATACTCCCAAAGTAACTCTATTTCTCATACATTTATACATAAAGCTCGGAAATAAAGTCGTTAAACGTTAAACTTTCACCACCCGATCACAATCCCCACACTTACCTTTTGCTTGTCCTCAAGCAAAGCTCAATTGTAATTTACAAAACCATCATTGATAATTTATCTCACTTAGTCACCTATTAAAGATTAACTAAGGTCAAAGGTCATGCCCCGTTCACACGACTTACATCGTCTAATGGAATTATATTCTAGCAAGTCAATCATGAGTAAAATAAGACATCACCCAACTAATATTATCATGATTTTGATTTTTAATCTCATGTACACACCCCTCACAATAATTCACTCCTCTCGGTTAATTTCTGGACTAGTAAAAGATGTACTAGTGTAATCACTCACTAATCCAATATACCACGTTGTCCACATAAGCTTGTATAGCGATAACATCTCCACCATTTGCATAGATCTTGCACACGTCTAAAGGACTTATGGGTTTTGGGTTTAGGCACGGGTAGGAAGTTTTGACTTTTAAACATGGCTAACATACATCTAACTATAACCCAAATCATTAAACCATCCTTATCAACATGACTCAAAGAGCTAAATCACTTTAATCTTTTTTTTTTCTTCCCTTTTTTTTTTCATTTTTTTTTCTTTATTCCCCCCTTTTTTTTTTCTTTCTCATTCATTTTTTTTTTTTTTTTTTTTTTTTTTTTTTTCATAATATAAGCTTGACTTTGGATGCTCTTTCACTTTGAATGGCTTAACGATTGGTTATCAACTAATAACTTGGGCTTCATGTCTTGGGTTCAACAAAAGAATGGTTTAAGGCTCAACGTGGCTACTAAGGGAAATGATGGATGAAACTGACAACCGTTTAACAAGTAGATGGGTTCCTAGATTGCCTCTATCATTCATGTGCAAACACCTTGCTTATGGTATTGGTATGCATCAACAACACAAGTTCTGTAACAACATTAATATATGGCCTACCCTCAACAATTGAATATGTGTATGATGTGTATGAAGTCATAGGCTCAAAATCTCACCAAGTAGGAATTTAGGCTGCCGATGTGCACATGAGTTTATTATATCAAATACTTGTTAACACTAATTGGGTATCCATCATATTTCCACGACTGACCTGCTAGAACACTTTTTCTGAACTTGAGGAACATGGCCATGACCTAAGATCTATATCACTCTCTAATAAACAACAAGTGAGGGTTCTAGTTTCATAAACACACTGAGCTTTACTTGAAAACTTTTGCACAAATTCACATTTTGCAAAATAAATTAAAAATTTTTCTAATTTTTACCATTGTTACCCTAATTTGCATGACCCCCCTCATCCCCACACTTAAGGGGTGCATTGTCCCCAATGCACCATTCAGTCTGTTGGAGCAATTGTGGATTTAAGGGGAGTTTTCATCATCATATCCATGCTCTCCCATTCATCAAAACAAGTCATCACTCGGGTTGTACCACAACACACCTACCATAGATTCACTCATTCCCACATACATAGTTATTGTTTTACACTCCCAACCACAGGTTAAACACACCAAAAGAGTGTTGACAAGAATAATAGCAAATAACATGTTTGAACATAAAACAGATAGAGTGGAGAAACACATGGACCTGATCAAGTGATCAGAGAGTGTTCTGATCTCATCCAAACGGAGGTCTGGGCAGTGGTGGTCCAAAGAAGGATTCCATCAGACTCTGGTGCATGGCGTGCATATCGAAGCTGCCAGCTTCCCCCATCACGTGTGAGCTTCCATCTGGGGTTGTCTCCGTTGGTATCCAATGTGAGGGTTGAGCTTGTGGGTACCTCTCATATTGTTGTCCGGGCCTATGTTCAGGTAGAGCACTCCAATCCACCGGCTGTGGCCGAGCTTGATATGACAGCCCTGCATGATAGTCATTGTACTGGCGAACCTGTTCCTGATACAGAAAATAATCGTTAATAGCCTGTTCGCGTGCATATGCGGAGTCACGCGCATACATCCTCATGTCATCACGCAGCTCTCTGTCACGCTGTTCTTGTGCTGCCCATGCGTCCCTTGACTGTTGCTCATACTCTTCTGTCCTCCTATCATAGCTCTCTCTCCACCTTCTTTGTCGCTCTCTTTCACGTGACTGTTCATCATACATGTGCCTCTGATCTAAGGTCCATCCTGAGAAGCCAAAAGGTCTGGCTCTGATAACTGCTTCCTGGATTTCTTCTTCCTCGGTTGGCTCCCTTGTAGCAGCATCCATATCCTCAATTGCTCTCACACCACCTTGACCCCTAGCAACATCATCCGTATCCGCATACTGGGGAACATCATCTCGCGGTACCTTCAACACTCGCCCACTATCCTTATCTCGTAGTTGATAATGAGTAGCCGTCTTCTTGTATTCCCATGATTGTCCTCCCAATCGATTAACTTTGAATTTTAAAACCGTGATTGGGATGGCCAAAGCCTCGTTGGATACAACCTTTTGTTTGCGCAACAACATGGTAATCAAGCGACAGTGTGGAATCATCAACCGGGCCCTGCTTTCTCGGCTTTCCCAAATGTTCATCATCACCAATTGTCGGTAAGACAACATGTGTCTACCGGTGAGGAGGGCATGAAGCACTCTCAGCTCATAATGTCGCACTCTCCCCCTGTCAGAGATTCTAGGGATCACGTTCTTGTTCAAGATCACTGTCAGTAGCTTTGGTAGGATCTTCATGTTACTTCTGTTCAGATTGTCAGAAGTTAAGGCAGTGATAGGAACAGCAAAGATATCATCCAAGACCTCCCGCAGGTAGTCCCCAGTTGGGATTTCCAGAATTGAGCTTTCGTGTAGAAATTCATAAGGCCCGGGTGCAGTGTCAAACTTGGCTACTTGTGAGATTGTTTGAAATGACATAACCATTGTCTTCCCCCCGACTTTGCCAGTTAATGTGGTGGTATGTGGTGGGTTTGATCCATCCTTTCTCACCAAAGTGGACATCCATTCCATAATCTGATTCACATAAACATGTGGGCGATCCATCTTGACAAATGTTAGTACTTCCCTCCACCCCAATCTTTCAAAACATTCAACCACGCCAAACATTCGAAATTCTGGTAGTTCCATAGGTCTCTCACAGACCATGAGTGTTGTAAGATCGTTTTTGCCTTTGAACTTATCCATATACAGTTGCGGTTGCATCTCTCGTGGGAATTTGGACAATGGTTTCTTGTACTCCGTCCAGACGGGATTCCCATCAGAGTCATAGTCAATGTCATCACCACTGGAGTTAGTTCCCATTGTTTCATCCATTTCATTGTCAGAACTTGTTTCACTGATGGTGCTTGTGCTGCGCCTTGAACGTTTTCCAGAGGGTTCCGAAGATGAGGCAACAGCTTTGCCTTTTCCTCTAGAGGTTGATTCCTTGGTGCGTGGCATTGTTCCTGCAAATACAATATCTCTATTTAGTCACCATCACCATTAAACAACAATTGTGTTGGTTGAGAGTTCTATCGCACATACCTAATAAGGATATAGAAACCTATTTAAGCAAATAGACATCAAATTAAGTATATACGATAGGAGATATATCATGAGCCTATAATCTCCTATATTCAGTACTTTCTCATGATTTCACATTGTTATGGACTTATAGCATAAAATTCACAATGGTAAGAATGGTCATAACAACGTTAGAGTTGATGGATCATCCAATGACAAGGGGTTTTAAGTCCGAGTACACACTAACACCATATCATCCATATGAACACTTTCCTCTCTACTTCTTACCAACATTCCTAAGGTCATCATGTTTCAATTTATCCCACAAACTCGTGTGTACTCACCAATATGGTCTAAGTAAAAGCAATTCAACATACAAACTACACGTACATGAATCGATAGAGCATTTACTAAAATATCAAGATTTTCCATATGAATTTGAACATACCATGACATTCTTGAAGCACAACATGTAATTATGTAAGCAAAATCATACCTTCGCACAATGTGATACTTTTAGAAGAAAGAGAAGAAGGATGAAGTGAATTGCAACAAAAACCCCCAAAATTCACGAACTTCAACTCCCGTTATCTCGCAAACGAGTGTGAATCTCGAAAAACTGACCGGAGAGATGCGATCCTCTCGAAAAACTAAGCGAGATGCACCTAAGATTTGCTTGATTTGGTTGAGAAATGATGAAGTTGAAAATTTAGGGTTTGAGTGTTCTTGAGAATACTAGAGAGAAAAATGAAGAAAAATGATGAAAAAATGAAGTTTGATCCTCCCTTACATGATTATTTCTGTTTTTAATTGTTTGTGGGTGGAAAATTTCGGATTATTTGCCTCAAAATGGGTTGACCCGCGCCCTCCTGGGCCGCGGCGTCGGTGGCGGTGGTATTGGCGTCGGTGGCGGTGGACCGGCGCCCAGCCCAGCGTCGGTCACACCGCCCGGCAGTAGGTTTCTGGGCTTCTGACGCCGAACGGCGTCGGTGGCGGTGAGGATGGCGTCGGTGGCGGTGGTGTTGGTTTTTTTTTTTTTTTTTTTTTTTTTTTTTTTTTTTTTTTTTCAACTGATTGTAAAGTAAGATAAAAAAGAAAAGAATAAGAATAAATAAAAAAAAACTCTATCAATAATAATATTTAGCAATCAATTAAATATTTTTGTTCGTTTTTCTGAAATCGTGCCACCTTTCGCGCACCCCACCGAAAAATTTATGATTCGCCCCGAATCGTGGATAGGTGTGTTCACATACCTTATGGGTCAAGATTCTCCCCACACTTGGGTGTTTGCATGGTCGTGCATAAAAAGAAAAGGAAATGAAAATAAAAAAAAAAAACATAAAAAAAAATAATAAGTCTTAAACTCACTGTCGTAGGAATCACGGTTGCATTTAGCATATGCAACAAGCCTTTTAAACCCCTCGGTAACCCCGAGTGGACGAGTGAAGTCTCGTGAGGGTTTCTAGGGAACATACCCACAAAGTTCTCCGAGGTGCCTCCCGGGAAGCGCTAAGTTTTAGGTCTTCAGCCAGACCGTTACCTGACCCTTACGGAGTTGTTGTGTAGGTTGGTGCACTTACCAAGAAGCTCACCAAATCTTCATTGGTTTCACTCATATCCTTGCTTTCCAGATAATGTTTCAATCGATGTCCATTCACCAATTTTCGTACACCGTCTTTAGGGTCTTCAATCTCGATATCGCCAAACTTACCAACTCGAATTACAACATACGGTCCCATCCATTTGCTTTTCAACTTACCGGGAAACAGTTTCAATTGTGAGTTATACAACCACACCTTCTGGCCGACTTCAAAAGTCTTCTTCCGTAACTTAGCGTCGTGCACTTCTTTCATCCTTGCCTTGTATGCGGCTGTCGTCTCGTAAGCCTCGTTCCTTAATTCTTCCAGTTCGTTCAAACTCAACTTCCGTGCAGTGCCTGCAACATTGTAATCAAGATTAACATTTTTAATTGCCCATAAAGCACGATGAGCGAGTTCGACAGGTAAGTGACATCCTTTCCCGTAGACTAACCGATATGGGGTTGTACCGATAGGTGTTTTGAAAGCGGTACGATAGGCCCATAAAGCGTCGTTTAACTTGGTGGACCAATCTTTACGGTCCGATCGTACCGTTTTCTGTAGGATTTCCTTAATTTGCCTATTGGAGACCTCCACTTGACCACTCGTTTGAGGGTGATAAGGTGTTGCTATTCGGTGATCTACGCCATAACGCTTCAACAACTTTCCAAAGTGAAAATTCTTAAAATGTGATCCTCCGTCACTTATGATCACACGGGGAAGACCAAATCGTGAGAAAATATTACTTTGAACAAATTTACACACAACGTGGTGGTCATTTGTTTTAGTGGCAATGGCCTCCACCCATTTTGACACGTAATCCACAGCCACTAAAATATATAGATTGCCATACGAATTTGGGAATGGGCCCATGAAATCAATTCCCCAAACATCAAAGATATCAACCACGAGAATTGGTTGCATGGGCATTTCATTACGTTTTGATATACTTCCCAGTTGTTGACATTTCACACAATTTTTAGCAAAATTATACGAATCACGAAAGATTGTTGGCCAAAAGAGTCCACAAGATAGGATCTTGTGACCCGTTTTCTGTCCGCTAAAATGACCCCCACATGCAGATGAGTGTGCATGTTCTAACACGTCTTGAATTTCGGATTCAGGAATGCATCTTCGGATGATTTGATCCGCTCCGACTTTGAATAGATCTGGTTCGTCCCAAATGTAATATTTGACCTGCGACATGAACTGTTGTCTCTTCCTCTTGTTCCAATGGTCGGGAGTGGTACCTGCAGCCAAATAGTTTGCAAAGTTAGCATACCATGGTTCGGAAGATATGGATAATAATTGCTCATCTGGAAATGTCTCATTAATCTCATGATGTGAATCAGTGGTTTGATGCACCACTCTTGACAAATGATCTGCGACTACATTTTCGCTTCCCTTCTTATCACGTATCTCCAAGTCAAATTCTTGTAGTAACAAGATCCAACGTATAAGTCGAGGTTTAGCATCCTTTTTCTCCATTAGATATCTGACTGCACTGTGATCAGAATAAACAATTACTTTACTTCCCCATATATATGAACGGAATTTATCTAAGGCATATACTACTGCAAGCAATTCTTTTTCAGTTGTTGTATAATTTAACTGAGCATCGGCTAATGTTTTACTTGCATAGTATATTGCAACGGGTTTCTTATCCACCCGTTGACCCAAAACAGCCCCAATTGCAAAGTCGCTTGCATCACACATAATTTCAAATGGAAGTGACCAATTAGGTGATTGCAAGATTGGGGCCTCCACTAATTTCTCTTTTAACGTGTTAAAAGCATGCAAGCATTCTTTATCGAACACAAAGGGTACGTCTTTCAAAAGTAAGTTACATAAGGGTTTAGTTATGACACTGAAGCCCTTAATGAACCGTCTGTAAAACCCTGCGTGTCCTAAGAATGATCGCACACCTTTAACATTAACCGGAGGAGGTAGAGTGGAAATTACCGTGATTTTGGCCCGATCTACCTCAATTCCCCGATTAGATATGACATGCCCTAGAACCGTTCCCTCTTGAACCATAAAGTGACTTTTCTCCCAACTTAAGACTAAGTTTGTTTCAACACATCGTTTCAATACTTTGGTTAATTCATGTAGACATTTATCAAAAGTAGAACCAAAAATTGAAAAATCATCCATGAAAATTTCTAGAGACTCCCCGACCATATCTGAAAAGATACTCATCATACACCTTTGAAAGGTGGCCGGGGCATTACACAAACCAAATGGCATTCGCCTAAAAGCGAATGTGCCATAAGGGCAAGTGAATGTCGTCTTTTGTTGGTCCTCAGGATGAATAGCAATTTGATTATATCCCGAATAGCCATCTAGAAAACAATAAAACTTCTGACCTGCCAATTTCTCAATGATCTGATCAATGAATGGAAGTGGAAAATGATCCTTAGATGTGGCGGCATTTAGTTTCCTATAATCAATACAAACACGCCACCCGGTTACCGGCCGAGTGGCGATTTGCTCACCTGTATCGCTTTTGACCACTTGAATACCTGCTTTCTTCGGTACCGTTTGAGTTGGACTTACCCATGTGCTGTCAGAGATTGGGTAAATTATGCCGGCATCCAACCACTTAAGTACCTCTTTCTTGACCACTTCCCGCATGTTTGGATTCAACCTTCTTTGAGTATCACGTGACGGTTTAACTTCGGCATCAGTTATGATTTTATGCATCACGATCGAAGGGCTTATTCCTTTCAAATCAGCAAGTGTCCATCCTATCGCAGCTTTGTATGTTTGAAGAACCTGTAACAATGAGGCTTCTTGATCTTCTTCTAAGTCAGCTGCGATGATTACGGGCAACGTGTTATCTTCTCCCAAAAATGCATATTTGAGGTGCTTAGGAAGATCTTTCAATTCCAACTCCGGTGGGCTTTCCAATGAAGGCTTTATCTTTTTGTCTATATGTTCAGGCAAGTTCTCAACTTGATGTGTCCATGGGGGCCTACCAGCATCGACAACCATGACATCTAACTTTTGTGCCTCAATTGCTAGATCTGTCATATGATTCCAACCTGCATCATCACAAACAAAACAAGTCTCTTTGGTGGCATCCTCACTTTCGTGAGGATTACACTCCTCAATGATGTCCGCCATAAAGCATTCATCATTGAGTAGAGAGTTTGGTGCATTAGCAAACACGTTTAAACGCAACTTCCTATTACCAAATGTCATATCCACCGTCCCGGTTCTACAGTTTATCAAGGCATTCGCGGTGGCCAAGAATGGTCTACCAAGTATGACGTTAGGTTGCTTTGTTTTATCATTTGACACATAGTCTAAAACTAAGAAATCAACCGGGTAGTAGAAATCTTCAACCATGACAATCACATCAGACACGATTCCTCTAGGAAGCTTAGGTGTTAAATCGGCTAATACCACCGTCGTATCTGCCTTACGAAGTGGACCGAAATCATATTGATCATATAAGCTCCCCGGAAGGATACTTACACTTGCTCCAAGATCCAATAACGCCCCTGCCATTTTAAAGTCACCAACTTGAATTGGTATCAAGGGCGTTCCAGGATCCCGGAGTTTTAGAGGTAAGGAACCCATCAACACAGCACTTACTTTTTCTGTTAAATCAAGCCTTTTTGGAAATTTATTATTTCGTTTTTGAGTACACATGTCTTTAAGGTATTTAGCATAAGCCGGCACTTGTTTAATTGCATCAAGTAAGGGAATGTTGATTTTTACTTGTTTGAAAATTTCCCAAATTTCCTCTTGTTGAGGACCTCGTTTATTTGAAATCTTTGACTTTTCAGGATTTTCTAAAGCTTTGGATAAGGAATGTTGCGAACCTCCATATCCTTATCATTGACCTTAGGTGACTCTTGCTTTAACATGTGTTTTTGTGTATCTTGAAAAGCTACTTTTTTATGTTTCCTAGTTAATTGCATGTCCGGTTCACACTCGTCATCACTTTTCCCATCCTCACCAAGATCCTCCACCACTCCGTCTTGAAATGGTGGTGGAGATACCACTTTGTTATCATAAACTTTACCAGAGCGAAGAATACTTACCTGATTGATGTTTGCACTCTTTGTATTTCTTGCACCCGGTGTTTGATGCTGAGGATTGACAGTGGTGTCACTAGGCAACGTTCCTGGATTTCTTCTCAATTGTGCCATCTCTTCCGCTAGTTGTCCAACTTGTTTTGCTAATGCCTCCATGGTTTTATCTCGTACCTCATTGTCTTTCTTAATCTCTCGGAGAAAGTCCATGACCTCGGATGAGTTGCTTGAGCTTCCTTGATCGCCATTAGGTTGATAATTTCGTTGATAACCCTTGTTGTATCCTCCTTGGTTGTAATTCTGGTTGTTATACAATGGTTGTCGATTCTGATACGCTTGACCTCCTTGATTTGGTACCTGAAAATGAGGATTAGATTGATTAGATGTGTTACCATACTTAAAATTGGGGTGATTACGCAAACCTGGATGATATGTATTAGAATTCATATCATATTGCTTTCGATCACCATATACTTGATTTACTTCTTCCTCAGGTCTATCCACTTTCATTGGACAATCCATGATAGCATGGCCAAGATCACTACATCCTTCACACACGGGAAAGATTGGTGCGCCTTGATGTGTCATATTTCCCCCATTGAGGTTCAAACTCGCCAACTGACGTTCCAACACTTGATTTGCTCTCTCCAATTGTTCTAATCTTTCATTGGCATTAGTAGTGGTTGCAGATCTAACAATGGCGTGTTTCTTCTTCCTATTAGATTGAGCTTGCCTTTTTGAGTTCACCGCCATTTTCTCTAAGAATTCCCAATCCACCTCCACATGATTGGAAAGGAATGTTCCACCCGTAGTAGAGTTCACATCCCGGATGTCATCAGTGGATAATCCATCATAAAATGCATTGATCAACTCCCATTGCGGAATACCATGATGAGGGCAATTCCTTAGCAATTGTTTAAACCGCTTCCAAGCTTCATAGAAAAGTTCACCTGGTTGTTGTTGAAAGTTCCGAATGTTAGCCCTTGCATCACTTGTTCGTTGAGGTGTGTAATACTCTTCTAGGAATTGTTGTTGCATATCCTCCCATGTAAAAATGCTTGCAGATGGCAATGATAGAAACCATTGTTTCGCAGCGTCCTTCAAGGTGAATTGAAATAACACGAGCTTAACTTGATCCGGTGTAAATCCTTGTCCTCCAATGTGCCACACACCGCTTCAAATTCAGAAATGTGGAGGTACGGTTCCTCGGTTCCTTTACCATAGAAAGATGGCAACATATTCAATCCTTGTGGCCTCACTTCGAAAGATCGACCATGTGCAATAGGGCTTACTATTGGAGATGAGTTGACTGCAATTTGAGGTCTAAAATGGCTCTCAACTCCACGAATCGGAGCACGATGATGGACTTGCGGGAGACCATCATGATGTTGAGGAAAACCCGGTTGAGGATGTTGATTCATTGGTTGCCTCATGGCTCTTGGTGGACCGTGATTAGCCATTTGGAAGACTGGATTAAAATGATGATTGTAGCCTCCTAGATGCTGATAACCATAGTTGAAACCAAATCCATCTTCATCTCCCACTCCATATCCAGCATTTGAATTCCCATGCTCCATTCCATCATCCCAATTTGATACCCGATCCCTTATATCTTCATCACCATTAACACCATCATTCCGGCTCGAGTTGGATTGATTAAACTGAACTGAGGGATTTCGTGGAACCTCATAGTTAACATTTCTAACCGGTTCTTGTTGAATAGGTGGATTAGGTTGTGGGTATACACGAGTAGTGTCCCCCGTTTGGAATTGTGGTGGTGGAGGTATAGGGTTTCCTTGAACTGGGTTAAATGGTGGAATTTGT
The DNA here is from genome assembly GCA_025215565.1 of Flaveria ramosissima. Lineage (NCBI taxonomy): Eukaryota > Viridiplantae > Streptophyta > Magnoliopsida > Asterales > Asteraceae > Flaveria > Flaveria ramosissima. The sequence continues at coordinate 48,407,260 of CM046044.1, forward strand.
TGCTGAGGTGGTGGAGCATTATGTGGTGGAAACAATGGAGGTGGAATATCACCTAGAGGTTGCTCCCTTTGTGGAGGAGGTTGAGTAGACGGACCACTTTGATTTCCCGAGTTATTCATGCTGTTGAATGGATTACTTTCCGGTGTTTTGGAAAGCCTTCGTAAGATTTCACTAGCCTTAGCTGTTGAGGTTCCTTCTTCAGACCACACACTTCGTGGAATAAGAGCTGATGAGGGATTTGCCTTGTGAAAAACTCGGTTGTCTCTTGCTGTTTTCTCAATCTCAGGATCAAAAAGCAACGGTGAAGTTCTTCCGGAACGTCTCGTATGCATAAGAGTCTTGAACTACCTACACACAAGAAACAAATACCCGTGTAATTCCGAACGACAAAAAGAATAAATAAACTAAAGCAAAACAAGAAAAAGAAAATCTTTTTGTTTTTTTTTTTTTTATGGATTTGTAAGAAAACAAATAACTATTACTAACACTAAGCGCAACGATTCCCCGGCAACGGCGCCATTTTGATCGATGTCGTGTGGTCGGTCAAAAATATATATTAAAGAGTACCTAATCACCCTTAATAGTAAAGGGTAAGCAGGGTGTCGAATCCACAGGGAATCACAGGAAAGTGCTAGTAACGATTAAACTAAAAGAATTAAACATTGAAAAAGGAAATTGCTTGATTAATTGAATTGGGAATTAATTAATTTAACGAAATAAAGTTTAAGTTTTTAACAATCTTGATTGAAAAGCAATCCACTTCAGGATTCAGGTTTGGCAAAGTTACAATCTTTCTTAAATGAACCCTAATGAGAAGCCATTAATGGTGACCTATACATGATATGATTTACGTGATAATTATGGATTAAAGTTTAAAGGACCTTATTCACACAATTACCAATTTGAATCATGAAACCCTAAGTCTAATAATTACTCACACAATGATTAAAAACAACCAAAGTTAAAGAATATCAAAATTAGGTTAAATCATAGTTAAACCGTTTAACGAATCAAATCATAAATTGAATCCAAAAGAACTTAAAAGGTTCAAGATTCAATCCCAATCTAGGTTACAAACGAAGAAAAACTAGAACTTGCACAAACCCGTCCCCCGAAGTGAATCACAATGGATTTAGCCTTGCATCTTCATCAATTCTTCAACAAAAACGTAATTGATCATGTTATTCGGATGAAATCGACGTTCTTGATGTTAGAAGAGCTTGAGAAGGATCCCCGATTGCCAAATTTCGTCCAAGATTGCTGTGTGTAAAGATGATTTTCGAATTAGGGTTTTGTTTCTTTTAAATCCCTTCAAAATAGGCTCCATCTCAACAAAAACCCGGACCCCGGCGTCGGTGGCGCCTATGGAGGCGTCAGTGGCGCCACCTTCCTGTGCAATCTTGATTTTCATGTGTAGTTTTTCGAGACCTTTCCGTTGATAGGTTATGGGTCCCGTAACTCAATTCCTAGATCAAGTTATGCTCGTTTTAAAATACCGTTGCCGTGTAATTTCTGTTTATCATATCTTTACTTCTTGAGCTCCGATTTTCGTCTCGTTTCTTCCAATTTCTTCGTCTTCTTCACGTTTAACCTACAAACACAAAATACTCTCAAAGTAACTCTATTTCTCATACATTTATACATAAAGCTCGGAAATAAAGTCGTTAAACGTTAAACTTTCACCACCCGATCACCCACTGAAGAATAGTTGAATAACATAATAAGTATTAAACCATTAAACGTTATGCACTTGTGCGCCATCGGCTAGAGGTGGGCAAACCGGGTATTGGGCCATACCCGAAACTAGGTTCAAACCGGGTTGGGCCCAATCGGGTTTTTTTGTACCCGGGTACGAACCCAGGTCGGGTTCACTTACTTGAAAACCCTACCCGCCATACCCGGGTAGGGTAGGGTCGGGTCCGGGTCGGGTCCAATACCGGGTTTAGTTTTTTTTCTTCTTTTCTTTTCTTGTGTGTATGTGCAATACTGGGTTCAATATCGGGTCCAATACCAGGTTCAACTCGGGTTTAAACCGGGTCGGGTTCGGTTCAGGGCTGGGTCGGGTTCGCTAAAAAACTCAAAAACTAAAACCGATTCCAACCCTACGGGTTTAAACGGGTCCAACTCGGGTATGCCTCCTATCGGGTACTAACCTACCCGGGTCCGGGTCGGGTCCGGACCCGGTTTTTATGCCCACCTCTAGGTGCAGTCAAGCCTAATTCATATGTTTTAAGCCCAAACGATGGCACTATCTGTTCATCATTTGGTCTAGTTAATCTGTTTGCAATCAATATTTTCAAGACTTGACAAGAGAATGAATCGGATGATTAAATGGTCCACTGGTTAGACTAGACTAACCAGTTGAACAAGAAGAATTTTTATATTAGTATTTGTCATTATTTTTTTTAAATAAAAACATATTTAACTTGCCCGAGTAGAGTGAGAACTGGTATTGTCATCAACGATTGACAGTTAGATTGATTGTATTGCTTATTCCGGTCTGGGTCTCAAAACATCGTTTACAACTTATGTATATAAAAACAAACTATTTGATATAATTTAAAATTTAAACCCTTATTGACCATTTACCTCCCTCTAAGTCGGTTAACAATGTCATTTAATAAGTTAGGTCACCAACATATAGTTATGACCACTTATTTATTTCATATGGGTTTTTCTAAATGCACCCTACTCTAATTTCTAATCATTACTCTATATCATTAAATACAACTTAACCATTGTAATCAATAATCCCATTTAATGTATTGAAATGGAATATTGATCATCTCATAGAATTAAAAGTCATTATCAATTTAAAAGTCATCTAGTGGCAGAAAATCACGTATGAAACAATTTGTTATCTCCACCCAAAAGCTACAATCCTTTTGATCTTCAAAATCTTCGCACGACATGCCATTCAAAACTGTAGTATTTGACTATTTGGTGAGTGTTAAATCTCTATACAATTTGTAATTTGTTAATTGTTAACTTTAAGTTTGTTTGTCTTCTTTTGAATAACAGGCATGTCTCAATCACATACGTCATTTTAAATCGCCAATGATGATATATGAGACAAAGTAGAAATCGACGTCATTTCGCTGTTTGTTGTTAGTTGTTCATCTCTTGTTGTTCTTGTTTCTCTACCTCTAGATCAGGTTAGATGTTAAATTATTAAGAATAAATATTTGAGTGCCAACAATGATACAAGAGACAAAGTAGAAACCGACGTCATTTCGCTGTTTGTTGTTCGTTGTTCATATCTTGTTGTTTTTGTTTCATTACCTTCAGCTAGATTCAGGTTAGATTTTAAATTATTAAGAATAAATATTTGGGCTTTTGTTGGGATGATGACTGGAAGGGGAGTATGATAGAAATGGGGTGTGGGTTTTTTTCTTAATATATATATGAGGAAGATATATGGTAGAGGTATATGGAACAGGCGAGATTTTTATGCATATAAGATGATATTTTAACTTAATTTATTCAAGGGGCCTTTTGTATGTTTATTTGAATGCAGGGTTGTTTATTTTTAACTTATATGTTTATTTTTATTAAAAGGTTGTTATAAATTATAAACAATTATTTTATCCAGATAATTATAACTACAAAGAGAAGAATAATGGCTAGCACATCAAGTTTTTTCACCGATGAGGTATAATATTTGGTTCTTTTATATATATATATATATATATGTGTGTGTGTGTGTGTGATTTAATTGGTTTATTTGTTTTCCTTATAACATAAATTATTTTTTCATTTTAAGGTGTTCAGATCTCGTGAAGATCTAATGACTTGGGTGCAGAACATGGCACGCTCTCTCGGTTTTGTTATCGTTATTACACGATCAAGGACAAATCGTCTTGGCTACACATCAAAAGTTGTACTTGGTTGTGAGCGTGGTGGTGAATCTCGAAGTAAAAAAAGAGAGATTACAAATGATCCTACTAAAGATTTTGGAACCAAAAAAATTAATTGTCCATTTGAATTGGTGGGAAAGTATTCAAAGACGCATGGTGTTTGGGAGTTAAGGGTTATACGGGATATACATAATCACCCACCTGCATCATATATGGAGGGCCATGCATACGCAATGCGATTGAGTGATAACGAAACTCGTATGGTGCAAGATCTTACTAGGTTAAATGTAAAACCACGTGATATTCTAACAACATTGAAGAAGCAAAATGAGAATAATGTGTCTTCTCTAAAGACGGTATACAATGCTCGTTATAAGTTTTGGTTGGACGAGCAAGCAGGTAGAACGCCAATGCAAAATCTTATGTACATTTTACAAAGTAAAGGGTACATTTTTCAGGTTCATAAAAACAAAATTACTAATGAGTTGGAAGAATTATTTTTATTCATCCAACATCATTAAGTATGTGGCAAGCATTTCCAAATGTGGTGTTGATGGATGCCACATATAAGACAAACAAGTATAATTTACCTTTTCTTGAAATTGTTGGTGTTGCTTCAACAAATAAGACATTTTGTATTGCATTTGCATTCATAAGCAAAGAAAAGACAAATAACTACATTTGGGCATTACAGTGTTTGAAGTTGAATATTAACGCGTCTTTTTTCCCTCGTGTTATTGTTACGACCAAAAATGAAACATGTTGATCCTACGACTCGAGTTCATAATCGACACAGCTTTTCAAACACATCAGATTTTTCAAGGGTAATTTTTAATAACATAAATCAAGAACCAGCAAGACATAGTTCATTCTTCATGGGGTCTAATAAGGAACCGACAGAGCAAAGTTGTTACTTAATAGACTTAAATGAGGAACCATCGGAGCATAGAAATGAAAGAAATCCCGGAAATATTTCACCCTTACATCACATGTGTACAAGACATAATGGGTGATGGAAATTGTGGATTTCTAGCAGCTCCGGCTTGTCTCGGGTATGGTGAAAACCAATGGCTCTATATTAGGGAACAACTGTTAGATGAGTTATTAAATGCATACAATGCCTATGAAAAAATATTAACTACTGGAATCAATGAAGTACATACTTCATTGTCGTGCTCAAGTTCACCTGCACCATCGAAACATTGGATGGTTATGCCTGAGACTGGTATCTTGATTGCCAACAGATTTGGTGTGATCTTACATTGTCTAAGCAATCAAGGTTGTGTAACTTGCTTTCCTTTTTGAAAAGGTCCGGAAGAGTTTCAGCACCATAAGATGATTATAGTCGCACATGTGTATGGTAACCATTATGTGATGGTACAATTAGAAGGAGAGTATCCCATGCCTTGCATTTCGGCATATTACGTCTGTCACAAAGCCCGTCTGCAGTTGGATGGCAAACTATGTACATACGACGTCTTGAACTTTATAAACAACTCAATCGTTGTAAACTTGATAAAACTTTTATACATACGAGGATTAGTTGTTAATTTTTATCTTAAATATTTGTTTTGTTATTAATGATATTTATATAAAACGTTATAAAATTATTTTGATTATTAAATTTTTATTAAACAATGTTTATATTTATTGAATGAGTGGTGGTATTTAATGAGAGTGAGTGGTTGTTATTAAATTTCAATGATTCATTGCATTTATTAATAATATTTAATGAGTATTTATAGGCTAGAGTAGGGTGCAAATAGCAACACCCATTTCATATAGATATATTTACAAACTTTAATATATTATTCCATCACTTTCTCAACTTTTACGTGCTTTAAGTATAATTTATTTGATCTGGTAGAATAAAACACGTATGAAATTTTAGATTAATACTAATAATAATAAATATATATATATTTTAGATAGTGGTTAAATAAACAACCCAATATTTTAAATGAACACCCCCAAATTTCTATATGGGTCGTATAGCCCTATACGCGTCGTATAGGGGGTCTTATAGCCCTATACAGGGTGTATAACCTTTCTGACAACCCTCTGAATTTTTCCTCGTAATCAGTGTTAAAATTTCCTATACGCATCGTATAGCCCTATCTGTGTCGTATAGAGTACGGTATGGGGCTACATAAGGCTTATAGCTCTTTGACAGCCCCCCTCCCCCCGAATTTTCCTCGTTTTCAACGTATTCAACCATATAAAGAGGTGTTGATTTATATGAGTGAGTGTCTTTTTATTAGTACCCATATTTTAACCTGTTTAAATAAAAAAACTAATTTCATGCCCGTACTTTTATATAAATTTCTTGAAATGTGTGGTCAAACAGTGACGACCATCCCATAGGACTTTCGAATTCGATGCTTATCATTCCATTCTCTTTTGACTTTGCCACACATCTTTGACAATTTTTTCATACATCATGTTTATACGACAAAAGTCAACTAAGAAAGTAAAAGCATAGCAAACTAATGGTCCACAAGATAAGTCAATTTCATATTTAGATCGGTGTTGGGTTGTAACTTTGTTTTCATTCAAGATAACCTTAAGAATTGCTCCGGGGCAACTTTTTTGAAGGTTTCAAAACATATTTGTAAGATTAAAGGTTTTTTCATAAGATTCTTTAATGATTTAACACGCTAGAATATGATGAAATCAACTCATGATTTAATGTTTTTATCTTCTTGGCGCCCTTGAAAATATTTTAGGTTATGTGATATCGCTACAACAATTAAAGTGGCATTTTCAATCTTCAAACACATAAAATTACATATATGTCGTTTTGGTTATGTTAAATTTAAAACAAATGAAGCGAAATTCCTTTATGAAAATTTGGTGTTAGTGAATAAAAGTAGATGCAATTCTTGTTTGATGAAGATGTGGGGACACCTTTGTAGATACGACATATATGAAGGTGTATACCTAAAGGAGCCATATTTCATGTTCAAAACACTTCTTAAGGTGTTCTTGATGTGTGAAATGTAATACTAACATTTGACCACGACCTTGTTTCAAGTGTAGCAATAAGAACTGGTGTGAAAAACATTTGAGGCCATTAGGCCACTAACACTATTTGTAAACTCTAAGTCCCTAACTTTGATCGTAGTTTTATAAACCCTAAATTTGAGTGAAATTGTAATAGTTATGTAGTTTTCTTTTCTCTCTTTTTTTTTTCAATTAGGGAAAACTCTATGAATTTGGGTTTGCAAATTTGAATTTGTTAATTTATGAATTTGAACGATGCTTTTGGGTACCATCTGATTGAAATTTATGTCTGAGTAGCTTTGAGCAAGCCTATGTTGGAATCAACGATGTTTCAGTAGCATAAGAAAATAAGACAAGGTGCCAAGACATAAATTTGGCCATATTAAATAAAAGTTCATCAAAAGCTTCTTTGAAGAAACAGTCTTCCAACGTATATCCACGTTAACAAGCCAATTAACTTGCCTTGAAAATCTTGACTATTGTATCAGTGTTCAAGATTGTTTCAAGCCCTAAAGATTCACTTCTCAAGAAAAGTTAAGGGCTCAAACTAAACATACATGGTTGATAACTCCTTTCATTAGAATATCTAAGGGCTAGAGGTATAAGCAAATATGCTTAAAATAATGAGTTTCAGCCTTACTCAAAGCTAAATTGCTTGAGCTGAATGTTAGACTTGTGTTGTTATGGTATCTAATGATCGAGATCTGAATGCCTATGCTGATAAGCATTCAAACTTCGATCCAAAACCGAGGAAACATGTTGAGTTTCTTCTCACAATCTTCACACATCATTAATGTTAACAGCAATACAGAGAGTTCTCGCCCATAGCAAATTGCATTGTATTAAAGCACATCTTCTTTGGATAGTAAACCAAGGCGCTATTGTCTTCTAAAATATTTCATCTCAGATTGTATTTAAAGTGTAAGTTGAGTGTTCTATACTAGCAACTATGATCTCTATACCGAATCTTAGTTTGTCGTGTCAACAACATGAAATTAATAAACCTAAATGTGACCATATATTCATTTGTGTTAAAGGCATTTGTCCTAACATAACCAAACACACTTCAAATAATTATACATGCTTGACATTACAACGCAAAACCTGACCGATAATTTCGTTTCATGTCAGAAATTAACACCCCTGTTAGAAGGGTTGTCTCACACGGTACCTTGCAGTTTAATACTAGCCAAAGTTACAAGATAGTGGATGATATTAAGAAATTGTACCAAGGCTAATATGATCCAGAAGTCCCATGCTTTAAGAAGTTGTACCAGGATCACTAATCACACCCAAGAAATCATCTTTAATGGTACCAATGCAGAACTGCAAAGCAACAAAAAGAATAAATGAACCCATATGTTTCAAAACGGGTATAAGCAGATATTATTTGTAAAACGAAGAACACAGATAAAAAGAAAATAGTGGAAGAAAGAATGATTTGTATTAGAGGTGACAATTAGAACCCATTAACTAGAAAATGGATTGACTTGGGGAACTGGTCAACTTTAAATTTTTTTTGCTAAAAATGAAACGATTCGAGGAGTTTAATAGTTGCCCAAAGTGTTAGTCGAATATTTTCGATTAACTGATTTCTTCAAATTATGTTCATATATTATAATAATCGAGCGTTTGGAATAACACATGTCATACAATTTCAGTGGCATCAACACGAGTCCCAATGATTTTCAACCGAACTTCGCTGTCCTTTTGAATTTTCACCTGGGAAAGACCAAAACAGGGATAATATCAAATACACATCACCAAAATGGTAAGTAGAACCAGAACGCATAGAATTTGTAATATTGATTCATACCGATCCATCTGAAGTTGTGTAATTAGGCATATCCCCTGTCTGAAACTCCATGTCGTCCGGTATCAACTGAAAGATGAAAAAACTATAACGTTAGAAAAAAAAGTATCATCTTTTACAATAATTAGGCACATGCTCACAGTTATGCAAACATATCTTCTTTAATTAAGTACCATATCATTTCTAATAAAATGATAATAATCACTTGCACAAAGTATAAATTGCAGAGAAAGAAACCGGATGATGAAGCTTCAATAGAGGATCAACTCACATGGTTTGACACAAATATTTGAACAGGCCCAGCTTCAGCAAAGAAACCCATCTGCAAAAATGGAAAAAATGATTATTTTTTGCTCATCCTAATCCATATTTCCATCAAAACACTCTGTGTATCGCGTATATACCTTATTAACCATAGAGACTACAGCTTCTAAGATCTCTCCTTTAAAAGGTCGAAAGACAACACACTGGTACTTGACTGGAAAAGTAACAAAACCTGTGCCATCTCGAATAAGCCCCTTTCCTACATTCTCTATGCCTGTTATTGCAACAACAAAACCATGCCGGCCACTGTAAAGCAAAAGAAAAAAAAAACATCAGACATAAAATTGGCACCATAACAGATGTACAGGACTTGGGAATTAAAACCTGCAAGTGCCCTCTACGTCTTTCATGAGCTTTGAAACAAGCTTTTCACGAAGGTCACGACCGAAATGTCGAGGATGAAGCTGCATGTTTCGCTCTAGGACAATGTGGAAAAACATCTTCCCTAAAATTACAAAATAGGATACAATTCAGAAGTCAAAACTATTTCACAATTTCAATATATAAATTTGTGTTTGTATGTCATACAATAGAAGTCACATAACACCTAACAATCAAGGGTTTTCACCACCAACACATACACAAACTTAAGTCCTAAATAACTTATTTCACCGAGGGAACTGAACAGTGTAGGCAGAGATGGCTCTACCATATACCCAGGTAAAGCAAGGGCTTTGGGCCACAGCTTTGAAAGGGGCCCCAAAAATTTTATAGCATTTGCAGGTTTGCTACCGATGATGGTTCCTTCGCCTCTAATCCCTACAACCAGTCAATGGTTTCTTCCAACTCCACCACTGTTTGCATTTTTCATTCCCCCCCCCCCCCCCCCCCCCCCCTCCCTTTTCGGAAAATATATATAATTGAGTTTTAATTCTCGAACAATAAATTAAAGAAAATAAGCACTTGAGTTTAGCAAATCCTCAATGAGATCATTTAGTTAGCAAACATATCTTTTCTTTATTTATTTTTCTTATAATTCATATATGTGTGCCTTTTTATTCACCAAGTTGTATTGGTTTTCATAGTACAAAAACCACTACATAGAGCTTCAAGTGCAGAAATGTGGGCTGAATAATATTGTTGGTTTTCATGGTTAATTAGTTTTCAACTTATGTTCTTATAATTCATATATGTGTACCTATGAAGTATTGGCAATCACAATTTCGACCAACCGTAGGAGGCGATGCGTAAGGTTGAAAGAAACTTGTAATTCACTCCAACCCCAAATCACATAATATTAATTAGGTCAATTGGTCAAAAAATGCAAAACATCATGAATAAGCACATTAAAACTATGTGCTTCACATCTGTGCTAATATAAAGCTTTTACAAACAATAAGAGCAAAACATCAACGATTAAAGGTGAGGCATTCATATAGGCATCCGTATATCTCCGATGTTTCCAAAACAATGGAGAAAAAGGGGACGAACCAATGTATGAAAAAGATTAAAATTAGGATAAAATAAAAGTAGACCCAGTGAAAAAACAATAGTGGAGTTGAAAGAACCATTGATCAGTTGTAGGAATTAGAGACAAAAGAACCGTAATCAATAGCAAACATACAAGTGCGATAAAATTTTTGAGCCCCATTCAAAGTAGGGGTCCAAAGCCCTTGGTTTACCTAGGTATAGTACAGTTGCCGACTCTGGATTAATGCGAAGCAATGGTTAAACAAAGAACCTCATAGGCAACAAACCGTATGACGTGGTCTTCGCTAAACTGTGAGAGGCTCTTTAAACAATTTCAGAAATCAGAACGACCATAAACTTACAAATGCAATGCATTTGCACTTCAGATTAGACGGTAAAACTTATTTTCATTTACAACAGACCTAATATTGTATCTCATCAACAACAGAGTACTTGTATAGATTTCTAGTACTACATATATAGTAAATGATGCACAGAATACATGTAAACTGAAGGTGATCGAATTTCAATTTGCCCAATCAGAACCCACATACAATTACACAATCAAATAATCAAATATAGCAACTGTTATGATACAACACCCATCCATCTTGAACCATAGATGAAATCAAATGCCCTTATCAACTGAACACAATTAGAAGCACGCAAATTTCACTGGAGGCTATTTCTATTACTCTATTAGGTTAACCTAATCATAAAAAGATCAAGAATTAGTTTCTTGTGATACCTAAATATTAAAGAACAGTCGAATGCCGATTGTAACATCGATTTTTCCTATTGGAATGAACATCAGATTGTGACAATATCGAATTTTACCTTCTGGAATGAAGATTTGAATTCAGCCTTCACCCGGGATTCTTCAAGACAAATCTAAGAAAAAATGCCCAATACGATACATATATTCAGGTTGGGTTAAAAATAAAGTTTAACCGACCCGAACCGACCCGACCCATAAACAAATGAGTTAGTGCATCCACATTGTAATCTTTAAAATTATATGTGTTTGGTATATTATATGAAATGGTTTTGAGTGGTTGTGAGTGAAAAATAAAGAAAATATTATTGTGGATTGATAGGTTTGAAGAATCATTGTTCAATTTCTATAAAAATTTTAATATTTTTATAGGTGGTTGAAAGTGAAGAATAGCAAAAAAATAATGATAAGTGTATGAAAGTATTATTTAATTAAAATAAAAGATAAAATATAGTGATTTTCAGTGTAATTATATGGATTAAGATATGAATCCACTGTAAGAGTTTGTGACATTTTACATCATTTAGTCTAACTAACGTTAAATATTGTATTAAATGATATGTTAACCATTTCATCATTTTGTTTTATATTAAAAAAAAGATAAATACATAAAACACTTAAAGTATTAGGCATGTATCCACATAGAGGTGGCATTCTTCATCTACCTTAAGTCATAACTACACGGCACGCCTTTCATGTAAGAGTTTGTGATACTTTACGTCATTTAGTCTAACTAACGTTAAATATTATATTAAATGATATGTTAACCATTTCATCTTGTTTTATATTTAAAAGAAAGATAAATACATAAAACACTTAATAATAATATTGTGTTATATAACATCTACATGCTATATTAGATTCGACCATTAAGATGGTGTTCGATATGCGGTCAAATTGGAACTCTTGCTAAAGAACATAAAAATTCCAACCCCTTTACATAAAATAATGTCTAATCGAATAAATAAAGAGTAAGGATGAAAAATACACGAGTAGAAATATTTGATGTACTTTAGCTGGAGTAAATACTCGAGTGGATGCAACTAAGCCTTCATGCATTAGCGGAGTTCCGGGCCAAAAACCACAGCAAATCCTTCCCCATCCCTACAAATACACTTCTCGAGTAATTACTCTATAATTCACTCACTCAACTCTCTTTCTCTGAAGAAATTCAACTCACTCTCACATGTGCACGAGGTCTAACCCTCATGGAGAGGCTAGATATTAATCTCGGTTAGATGCGTCAATGAGTTATAAATCAACTGGTTTAAGAGGAGACACCTTATGACTTTCCAAAGTAAAGGTTATGTGTTGTAATCTCACTAGGTGTAATATGTTCCTAGTGGGCCAAAGATTTAACCACAGTGGGTCTTTAGGTGGTGGGTTGGGTCACCAACGTTGTCTGTGTTCGCGGGCGTGGGTGGCCTTTCACCATTGGGTTTACCCGGGTGACCGGACTTAAAAAGTATTCGTTAGCCGTTCAAAAAAAATCTCGGTTAGATGCAAACGGGCCTTCAAACATTCACGGAGTTCTGGCCCAAACACTACAACAAATCATTTGTTACAAGTTAGCACCGTCAAAAATCAAAATATATGGGACAAAATTAACACCATGAACAATTTTTTTTATCTGCACTTAAGCTACAGTTAACACCACTCAGCTTAAGATTCCAACCTCATCAGCTGCTGAAAGGAATATACTATTTACCTTCATGATGTCTCCATGACTATAGGCCATAGATAATTAGTAACCCAAGTTTAAATATACAATTTTAGCTATTACCATGACATATCTTTGATGAAACATCACACTTGTAGAATTGATACTTGAACTTTAAGGAAACAAATAACAAGCATCGGATGCTATTCCTTACTTTAACCAAAAGTATGAAGCAATATCAAAAGACAGACAGAATAAAGCAAGTGTCATTATGTATGACAAAAGAAATAGTTTGATTTACAAATAGTTATACTCAGTGTTCTAACATAACAACAAAAATGCCAACAGTAGAAAATTACAGGAAACAAATGATCAACAGTACAACACATGATAAAACCAACAAATAAACATTGTCAATAGGTAGGATAGTAGAACCCGGATCCATTTACAGGCGGAACACCGTAAGGCATCATAGGCGGTTGCCCCGGAGCAACATATCCGCCACCACTGATTCGGCTCAAACTAACTTGACCTTGCATTCCATCTCTAGCATACTGTTGCCAAACCATCTGCTCTTGAACCAGCAACTGCTGTTTCTTTTCTATATCCGCCATTTGAACATAAGATGGTGGAGGGACGCTTAATGAGGCGGCGAATGGATCTCCACCGACGGATTGAACCGACCCGTCAGGTGCCGGGAGTGCCAAAACTGGTGTAGCGGTCTTTAGGGGTAGTGCTACGCTGCTAGCACTGCCGCCGGTTAACTGAGTGGCGCTCACATGTTGTCTCACCATTCCTTGGTCATACATTCCGTTAAGCAGTAATGGGTCGAGCCCACCAGCCATTGACGCCTTCTGTTTCTCTAGATTACTGGCGGTTTCCACCAATGCAAGTTCCCAATCGGCTTTTCCAGCTTCAGCAGCTGGGTTCTGCCAGGCGGAAGTTACCTCAGGTTCACCGTTTGATCCAAATGCTTCCCAATTCCCATTCTGTTTGTTTGCTGCTGGACCTGCAAACAATGCCAAAGCAAACCTATTTCCTTGATCATCAGCTGTCACTGCTTCCTCTCTTAAATCCACTAAATCACCCGTGTATTCTGGTTTAGGTGGTGGCTCAACTACAGGCGGTGGTGGTGGAGGAGGAGGGCTCTCCGGTGCTGGCAAAGCCTTTATTTCATTCATATCAGGAACCGGCTCCTCTTCTTTAACTTCTTCTACGACCTCGGGTTTCTTCTCTGGGCTTTTCATAGCTTTTGCTCTATCTCTCACAAATTCCTCCAGTGTCTCGAGTAATTTCCCCGTTATTCTCTGAACTTCTGGATACTCGGATGATCTTGCAATACCCATATCCTTACACCAATTATAGAAACCAATAAGCTCATCAATCTGTTTTGCAGCACTAGCATAAGCATCAAATGCCTTCACACAATCATGGTGTTCCATATCAAAGAATCGATCAAGCAAAACAGCTAAAACGTCACATATATCAGCATAAAGCTTGAAACTTTCTTGCACAACAGGGTATAACGCAACTAAAACCATCCTGCTGTTTCTTGCAAGACCAGTAGGTCTGCAAGACAACACTCGATCCAACAGTCTCTGTAAATACCCCATTTTACCAAAAATCCTCTCAGGTTTCATATCGCGTAACGGAGTAGTATCCTTTTTCTCTTGAGATGATCCGTTAGACCCCTCTCTCACATCCCCATAAGATCTTGTTTTCCTCATATTTCCATACTTGGGTTCATCACGATACTCATTGTAATCAAAATCATATCCACGGTTTTGTGGAGATCTCCAACGATCTTCCCCTGATACCTCGCGATCTCCACTGCCCCCAGCGCTTTGCTTTCTCTCATACGCGATCATATCCAGCCTCTGGTCCAAGTAAAACCCATAAGTCCTCACAAAAGCAGAGTGATCCCATGAATTTGAGTGCGCCTCATCGCGAAAATCCGCCATATTAAGCAACCTGGTTCCTCTTCTAGTGGCATACATGATCTCCTGCTGGAAAATCGAGTCACCATCGTTCAACAACCGGTGCACAAGAACCAGACATTTTAAGGCCACGATCCAATCACGAGTCTTGCTTAATCGTTTCGATACCGCGTGTACACAGGCACTCACGTAGCCTCGTGAGTATGATGTAAGCTGTAGAATCTCCCGTATATACTTCTCACTCGCCGGATCATCGTCGTGACTGGTGGCTTTCACTATGGCGACTTCTAGCTCCGGCGACATATTGCTAGCCACCTTAGCGATTCCAATGCTCGTTTGATCCTTCACCGCTCCAATAGCCTTCCGAAGAGTTGTCGGTGCCATTGTTTTACTTCTAATCCTTCTTCTTCAGACAAAACCCTAAAAATTGAAATCAGATCTATATAAATACAAACTAAGTAGAATAAATCAATAATACATCCAACACAAAAGCAGATCTCAGAAGCTGAATAAAACAAATTAACAGTCAACAAATGTGGCGCTAACATTGTTCTAGATCTACGGCTTTCAAAAACGCAAAAAACACACATGAATACATGATAATAACTGATAAGCTATTCTCATAAATATCAAACTCAATATGATATTAAGAATCATAATTAGCTATAGTTACTCAGCTGCAGAATAACAAAACGAATCAAAACAATTAACCATAAATGCGACTGATTAGTAAAGTTACTAAGCTATCCGTTCAAATTTCCAATTGAGGTAGCGTTTGAAATATGAATGAACTCAAATTCGTACTATACATTATACAACACCGTACCGTTTACGATCTGCAGCAGAAATGAAGATCGGTGAAGTGGATGAACAGATACTTTGACTCCGGTAGGAAACGATGAGATCTGAGGTTGACGGAGAGACGTCGGAGGTGTGTGTCGTCGGAGGAATGTATCGTCGGAGTTTCGCCGGAGTTTGTGACGCTATCTCTCTCTTGCTGTCGTTAGATGGAATTTGTGCAGAGAATAAGAACAGGTGGAGGAGTTGGGGTTGGTTCAACGGTGAGATCTAGAGAGAGAAAGTGGGGGTTTAGAGAGAGAGTCGGAAATGAGTGTGTTTGAGTTGGCGATGGTTTGTTAATTGTTGAGAGTCAGCGTTTGGTTTACGGTGATTGAGAATATATGTTTTCTTATTTTACAACGCACCCGGTGTCTTGTGTTGTGTTTTGTTTTTTTTTGGAATGTGAATATACTATACTCTTACGTTGCGTTCTCGAGTTTAATAAACGAAAGAAAAGAAAAGAAAATAAGTGAAATGAAAGTAGCGAGAGATAAGAAATGAATAGAAAGAAATGAGAGAAAAAAAATGAATAGAATAGAAAATAAAAAAAAATTAAGAATTTTATGTGTTTTATTTATTTTCTTTATATTTCCTTCCAAAATAGAAGGGAATACAAGGAAAAATTATTGAAAAAAATTCTTTCATTTTTTTTTAATTTCCATCATTTAAAAAACTTTAGAACACAAAGTTTTTTTTGTTTCATTCCATTTTCCTCCTTAAAAAAACTCGGTGACACAATTATTTTTCACTTTCCGTTTTTTTCCTTTCATTTATCTCTTAGATGAGACTCGGGAACACAACGTTAATACTGCATCAGCGTTTGTTTCAGGACTTAAATCTTTAACATTTTAAGACGAGATATTATTTTATATATTTGTTTATTGAAAGCCAAATACCCTCTAGGGTATGAGGGAGAGAACCGGCGTTTTGATAATAGGTCGGACTTAAATTAGAAATTAACTTAACACATGAATCGATTGATCGAAATAAACTAGTCATTTTGAGTAATAATAAAACTATCAAACTACTTTTGTTTACCTTCTTTTTCCTAGACCGGTTGGTTTTAGAACCATAATAATTGGTAGTTAACACTTGGTTCAGGGTAAGATGTTGGGTGTAATATTTAAGTAATTTGTAGTTAAAATGATAAAACTTATCTTAAAGTTAAGATCTTACGGTTCGTTTGTAATAAGTTAGTGTACACTAGTCGTATTTAAATTAGACTAAATAGTATTTGAATGATAATATTTAAGAGTTATAAGGAAATAAAAAAGGTCAGCCCAACTTTCAAAAAGTTAATTATACAAGACACATGTTACCAAATCAATAAGATAAACGAAATGTTTATTATGGTTATTTTGAGTAGTTCCTTATTGTCGTCGTGGACATAGAGAGTTCTAGCGTGTGAATAATATATTCCCTAAAGTGTGAATTTAATATTATTATAATCCAAAGATAACTTTATTACATTATAATATTAAATATATTATTTTATTCCCTAGCATCGAATGTGTATCTGCCTAAATGATTAAAAGGCAACAATTCAATCTTTATAGAGTAACACTTCCCAAGTTCCCAAAACTTACAAACATGTGAGTTTGGACGTTTGGTTCACACAATTCTCTAAAACAAAAATTAGAATTATAAAACTTTTTAATTAAAATCCTATTTGGAAACATATGAACTTGGAATCGAGAATGTTTTCTATATTTATTGGAATTCATATTTACTTCGCATATTTATGAAATGTTTAACAATCTAATGAAATGTCAAATTTAACATTTTATTTTCACTCAATTTACCAACCAAACACCTTATCAATTTTAACCATATTCAAATCCCAATTTATCAGCAAAACATTTCACGAACCAAACAGCCCCTAAAGGGATTTAGGTTCAGGTTGGTTAGTTTTAGATAAGATCAATGAAAACATTTAACTAACAGTTTGGGTCATATATACCTGATGGGTCTGTGATTGACCCTTTTATATTACACTTATAATTTTTATAAAACCTTTGTTTCATGTCATCTCGTTGGTTATCTAATGCCATGATTTTGTCATTGAAAAGGAAATGATCATTAGGTTTTATAGTTTTGAACGCAATTGTTATATACACATCTGTATTTTGTTGAAAATTTATAGATTTGAAATATCAATATGTAAAAATAGCATTGTAAATGGTTCATGTCAACCAACAAATACATGTGTAGTGTTTGGGCTTATTTGTCTAGCATGATTCTCATTTGATACGAATTTCTAGATACATCTTGGGTTCGATTGACCAACCTACAAATACTTGGATACATCTTGAGTCATCGGAGCTTTGTGCCTTTGTTATTAGGCTTGTTAGTCGGGAGATGGGCTCGTGGGTTGTTGATGTAGATGTTAGTTTCTTATATGGTTTTCGCTATACATGAAGAAGAAAAGAGGGCACCTCTCATCTTGGTCACTCCATCTGTTCATGATCTCCATTATGGTTGTAAACGAACTGAACGTTCAACGAACGGTTCGTCATTCATTCAACGGAAAATTGGTTTACATTCGTTCGTTTAATAAATGAACGAACATGAACAAGAAGTTTGATCCGTTTAGCTAATGGAACGAACATGAACGAGACCGTGTTCATTCATTTGTGTTGGTGTAAGTTAGATAAGATGTTCATTTATGTTCATTTACATGTGTTCATGTTCGTTTGTTATATTTGTTCATATTCATTCATTACAAATTAATTTATATATTTTTGTAACTTTTTTAATTAGTCTATACCTAATTTAATATATTTTGGAATTTTTATTTTTCTAATCAACCTAACGTCTATATTTTATAATTGTTTATATTCGTGAGCGTTCAGTACTATGTCTGTTCATAGTCATGTATGTGATTATTATGTCAAACGCTTAACTTTAAATAGTATATGATCATTTGTGTTGGTGAACTGTTCGGTTTGTGTTCATGAATCGTTCCTATGTGCTCGTGAACTGTTCATGAGCATGTTCAATTCCTAATGAACATACATGAACAAGAATTTTCATTCGGTAAGTGTTTCTGAGCAGTTTTTGAACACTTTCAATTATTAATGAACGAACATGAACAAGGCTCCTTTTGGTTCGGTTCGTTTTTGAGCATCGATGTTTTTGATTGTTTACTCAATATCTGATCATTGTCAAGTCATAGTCAAAAGCACTGATTGTTTAGTTCTAGATCTGGACTAATTAGTTTGTCTTCGTCTTCTTCATCTATCTAGATAGAACAATCTTTTTGATTTGATTTAGAGCCTTTTTCTAAGAGTTTTTGTAATGAATCTTGTATTGTAACTCATTGTAATCTCTTCTTAATTTAGGCATTAATCATAGATTCATAACTAAATCTATAAGTTGTTTCCATCCATGTTGATTATGAATTCTTTTAGTGTGATATATTTTTTTGGCAGTTAAAAAAAAATCTTTTCACAATATTGTGTTCATATAGTACTTAAAGATTGTTTAGTAACATGACACCCTTAATCCAAAAATGACATTCTTAAAGTTATTTAGTAACAAACATATAATACCGAACCCATACACTATGATTGATAATGACTTTTAAGAAATATACGTGACAACCTCAAGTTGGTCTGTTGTTTTTCAACTATTAGTAAGTGTAACAACTTCTAATACAACATGAAAAATAAACATGTTAGTTATTTTACTAAATGGATTAGGTCACTAACGGGGCCATTTGGATGAAACTTTCAAACTTTTTTTCATCCCTTCAACCCGTTTAAAGTTACATGTAAATATTGTATACTAATAGTTTCAGCCTTTTATGATTGGTTATTTATTATCATGTTCTTTAATGTATTATATTGGGGTAACTTTATAAAATAGTAACCAACTTTTAAAAGTGTTTCAATTAAATAACTCAAGTTTTAAAAGTGTTCCAATTAGGTCACTCAGTTTTTATATTTTATATAAATTAAAAGTCTTAACATGTTTTTTAGCATGTTATACTTTTGGTTTCATTTAGAAATATTTTTTCTATCTTTTGATGCTGATATGGAACGTTGACGTAAATTTTAGGTATTTTTTATTTTTTTCGTAATTAACATGTTATTTTTATTTTTTAATATAATTTTATATATTAAAAATTCTGACCACCACGTCTTCTCCACCGTTACTTTCTTGACATAAGAAAATTTAATGATGACTCGATTTGCTTGTTGTACAATTTAAGAAAAATATACATGAGTGACTAAATTAAAGCACTTTTAAAACTTGATTACTATTATGTGATATTTTCCCTATTATTGTAACATATGCCTATATCTCAATTTATAGTGTACCTTGACATGAATAATTACCCGTCACTCCAAATAATAAAATTAAAAACAACGCGAAGTATAAGCGCTAAACACATGCAATTATATGATTACAATTAAATAGGTGTGAATTAGTATTTAAATCATTGAGGGGGTTAAGTTGAAAATTATGTTGGTGACTTTTGACGCGTCACTAGCCTTACTATTTGAATTACAGTAAATACTTTTGAGGTCGGGTATGTATTATTATAAAAAATATTTTTTCCTGTCACACTTTATCTAATATTGATTTTCTATGTTATTTAACTTGATTGAACATTTGTAACCAAAGGAAAATAAATCTAACATGAGAGGCCTAACACATGCTAAACTTGTCTATACTTCAAAAAGCTTAGAACACGTGACACTTTTAAAAAGTGTATTACTATAATACATCTAAAATAATATTCTAATATATAAAATGAGTCATGTTTCCTCATATTATTTGAATAAGAAATATCTAAAATTTTATTATATCTTGTTAAACTTATTGTAATTAGAATTTAGAATATTTTCTCAAGCATGCTAAAAAATTATACAAATACAAGTTAGAAAAAAAAAATTAAGATACTACAGTGATCATTGATGGCCTTATATTCTAGTGGCATCAGTGATTGTCCCCCATGACAATTTAGTCGGTTTAAATTCTTACAGTCTAACGTTAGATGGTATTAGAAGTAAAACAAAAAAAGAAATTGTTGTTGAAAAAAGAAAAAAAAGACACGAAAGTGAATCCTAATATGTAATATTATGTGTTCTTTACATTTGGAAAAACTTTACTATCTCAAGGTTGATATGCCCTCAATATGTTTTGCACTTTTGTATGAGAATGAAACACTGAATAAATAAACATTAGTAATTTTATCGTAACATAAACTTCAATATGCTTTGTACAAACACAAAATACAGGTAGATGTGTGACACTAATGTTATCATAGCATAAACTTCAATATGCTTTGTACGTTCACAAAAGACATTATTTTTTTATTCATTATTTATATGAGTTGTTGTAGACATACTATACACAAATTCCCAACATTACCACAAAGGCACAAATTGGACAGCATGTTTTGGTAGCTTAACATTAACAAAAAAACTACTTAAACCGAAGTTAGTTTTTTATGTGGAGAGTCTGAACCAACACGTATATGTTCCGGTGTCTTCTTTATCCACCATAAGTAAAAAACGGACGCTGTTATAACCAACCCGGCGACAACTCCAAGTGTTACCCCAACTATTCTTCCGACTTGCTTCTTGTTATCGTTGGATGAACCCGAAGGGTCAGATACTAGCAAATAAAACAAGATTATATCATAAGAAAAACTTAACACCTATTAAACAATGGTTGGAACTAGATGCAGAAAACTGGACGGGTCGGGTGGGTTGTCAAGTATGTTCAAAACAAGTAATTTCCGGTATATGTTGAAATGGGCTGGGTTGACCCGAAACACTTTTTGTCTTGGTATTTTGTTAAGAATCAGTAAAATATTATTACAAAAAAATACTTTTTGAAAAACTAACCAACCAAAAGCATTGACAGCTTGAAACGGGTTGAGTTGACCCAAAACACTTGTGTGTAACATTTGTACCTTTTTTGTTAAGGATTAGTAAAACGGATATTGTTACAGTTATATTATTACGATAATTAACTAGCCCGAATTGACAGGTCTTAGTTTTCCTTGAACAATGAGTGAAAATGTTGAAGGGGGGAACTAACCTTGAGAAACATGTATAGCTGAGACCAGTGGACCGAATGTGCTTTGAAACGGAATGCAGCAAGTGCCTTTCCCGGCCCACTTAAAATGGATGTCGATGTTCGTGTTTGTTACGTTGGCTTCAAACAGTCTCACCAAAGCTCTCTTCGACCCACCTGCTTCTTTCTGTATGTTGAAATCTTGAACAACTCTTTCACCCTTTTCATATTGATCCATCACATTTTTAACAAAAATCAAACATGTAAGCAAATGAAATATCCGGATATGGATATGATCACCACCAGCCCGTATCTAACCCGTTCAAGAAGGAAAGATTTTCTGCTCACAGTCAATGTAGCAATTTCGACCCATTTAAGTTGATTCGAATATGCTCTCTCTAATGGGTCAAAACTGCTTCAATATTTGCTTATACAGAAGCAAGTCAAACAGGTCAAACGTCTCCGTAATAAAATTTTCAGGTTTTTTGTTTCATTACTATTGAAATTTGAAACTGTACATATTTGTGTAATTATATTTGACTTAGCTTACTTTTTATAGAAGTATGTACAAAATTTGTTTTGAGCTAACCTAACACATGTAAGAAAATACATGTTTTGACCCGTCCATTTTGCCACTGCCAGTTTATAGGAAGAAAATGTACCTGGATATAAATGTCGAATAAGCGTTTTCCAAGGCCTCTCCATGACTCGGAATCATCCATTTGTATTTCAGAAAAATGAAGCTCCACATTATATCTTCCATTTCTCAAGCCCAGCCCATAATACCTTAAGGAGTTTGGTGAGATTCTTGCTGTTTTATATAGTTCAGAATCTAAAGTACCTGTGATTTGAGAAGCTGTTTCTGTTGTATATTGAGGCCCATTTGGGTTGGATATGAAACTACCCGTGTTGCTTACTGCCCAATTATTATTAGAACTCGTGTAGATTGATGAAGCCCCAAGGGTTTCTGAATCATCGTCGAATCTAACACCGTATGAAGATATTTGTTGTGAGCCACCACATTTTACAGCAAAAGAATCTACATAGTAAAGTCAATTGCTTGAAGTCAAAAAAACTGATTTTCAACTTGAAAATTGACATGAATTCTTCCAAGGTTTATGTTTGTATAGTTAAACTAAAACTCATAGCAAAAGAGTACGCGTGAGAAAGTAAAAGTATCAAGGCTATAGCAAAATGTATATCAAAATTTGACCATAGAACTTGTACCGTTTGACCTCAGAAGTCAAACTATTCAATATGAATGATTAAATGAATGATGTTCAACAGAACTTACTGACTGGAAATTTTTCTGTGCACTTGTTATCACTTAGAAGGCATCGTGAGATCTCAGACGCCTTCCTGCACAGATTTTTAATAAGAAAAGTTAGGCTTTGACGAAAAAATCCAAGAAATTTGATTAATATTTGACGTAGAACACCATAAAATTTTATAATAAAAGGTGGTTTACCCGTCTAGTAAGTCATCCCCATTCACCAAAGTTCCTACAACATTCCTGTAAAAAAATACTATATATTTATGTTTTTACATATTTTGAAATATTCAAACGAGTAATATGCCATTCAACTCACAACGATCGTCGAATGCTGACAAAGTTAGCAGGCAAATTCCCGGTGATGGGGTTAAAAGATATATCTCTGTTGCAGGATTATTAAAAACAGATAAATATATGAAAAAGAAAATGCAACCGAGAGCACAACTTGGGAGCTTACAATGCCCGGAGCTGTGGAGTTATGATATTTGATGGGATCTCCCCGTTTAACATATTGCTTCCAAGATACCTGAAAACTCATAGAAGTCATAAACTAGTGTTTTGATTGAAGATTTGAGATGTTTTTAATATGAGAAAGATTGATAGACTTACAAGAAATGCAAAGATTGCGAGTCTTGGAAAGAGTTTGGTATGCTGCCTGTTAATTTATTGAAGCTCAAGTCCCTTCAACGTGTTATCAAAATCAAGAACATGAAACAAGATTAAAATATTGCCACATGCTGAAATTTAGCTTAACGTGCAAACTAGAGGTAGCATTAGACTCTTTTACTTATAAATGTGTGGATTTGGGTTGTGTTTTTCTTAAACAGGTCAAATAAAAAACAGCTAAGGGGGGAACATGCTAAATGGGTCAAACACTCGAACGGGTTGAAAGTGTGCTGAAAGTCTAATTTAAACTCATTCCACCTCCAAAATTTTTTATTCAATGACTTAGATTATTGTAGGGCAATATTACTTACGTAAACAAAAATAATGTATTAATTAGTTAAAAGAAAATTGAATAAATAAGTGTGAGGGTCAACCCAACCCGACACATGATACAAATGACACTTGTCTGACCCGAACTTGTATTGGCCCGTTACCCAACCTGCCAATCTTGCCACCTCTAGTGCAAATAAAACATGATATCTATAGAAGGGAACTTACAGGGACTGTAAGTTAGAAAATGTGCCAATCTGTGATGGAATTTCACCACTTACTCGGGAGCTTCTCAAGGAACTGCAGACAATACTTGTGTTACATCAAGTATTTCTTAAACTTTCACTAATTTAGTAAATATCTAATTAAACCATTGTACTTAGTTTTTCATTGGTAAGTAACCATTGTTCTTGCAAAGAAATGCAAAACAATGAAGGAAAAAAAATACTTTTAGCTTTTTGTGCAGTGAAAAGCTAAGTACGGAGTTCAAATAATAAATAACTCGATAACTTAGGAGATATAAAATCATACAGAATCGAAAGGCTTGTCATGTTAACCAGGAAATCAAGGGTTGAATCTTCGCCACTCAGATCACCGATTCTCCTGTACAGAAAAAGCGATGAACAAGTAGATTGGATTAACACATATGAGCAGCTTAATCCTTAAAATATTTCTGAGTTTTACAAAATTTCTGAATATTCTTACAG
The DNA here is from genome assembly GCA_025215565.1 of Flaveria ramosissima. NCBI lineage: Eukaryota > Viridiplantae > Streptophyta > Magnoliopsida > Asterales > Asteraceae > Flaveria > Flaveria ramosissima. Next base: position 48,431,825 of record CM046044.1, read on the forward strand.
GTCCTCTAGTTTAGTCAAAGCAGCATAACTGCTGGGAATTGGGCCTTCAAGAGCTGTTCCTTCAAGTCTCCTGAAGAACACTAACCAAAATCCATTACCATGAAACTGAACCTTCATAATCAATTGAATCTATAATAATCATGCTTACAGTGTTGTTAGATTTGTAAAGGTTCCAAAAAACTCAGGAAGCTTTCCAGTAAAACCATTGTCTGATGCCCACCTGTTGGGAAAAAAATGTTAAAAAAATACAAGTTTTTATACTAAAATGATCAAAGAACTTTTATGAAATTATTAAATTACAGAGTGTGAAGGGATTTTAAGTTTGATAATTCTTGAGGAAACGGCCCGCTCACTCCACTGCTGTCTATGTACCTAAGTGACCAACAACAATATGTAAAAATCAAATCTTAATAACATTTGTATACAAAGTTACAGATTTAACCCTTAAAACGACATGAAGAAGTGATGCATGTAGATTACAGGATATACTTACAGTTGCTCTAAGGAAGTCAATTTTCCTAGGTCAACAGGCAGGGGTCCATTGAAATTATTTGAACTGAAGCTTCTGAATGACAGTAAAAATTAATCATTAACATAAAAAGAAAGAAAAGATATATGCAAGATATAATGTGTAAAAAATTAAAGAGTTTTTACTCACAAGGATTTCAACTTGATAAGATTGCCAAACTCCACTGGCACAAGACCACTAAAATTATTAATGCCAAGACTCCTAAAAATCAACGATATGCAACATCAAGTTAAACATGTAATTTAGAACTAGTATAAGTTTAAGATAAGATTCAGAATTACTAACAAATATTGCATTTTGAGTAAGTTTCCTATTTCAGGAGGGATAGAGCCACTTAGTATGTTCTGCCCAAGGTTCCTGCACCAAGTTAAAGTTAAAATGAATCAGGTTACATATTATCTAACTTTGAGGTCAAAAAAACTCATTTTCAACTTTAAAATGTTATGATTCTAAGGTGTTCACAAGAACAATTGTTAACTTCATTAAACAATGATGGCGTAAATTGTGTAACACAAGTAAATACTTTAATCACTTTGTTTTATCTTAAGAACTCAAGATAATTATTAGTCTCTCACAAGTCCATAAGCTCAGTCAGCTGAAAAAGTTCTCGTGGTAGTTCGCCAGAAATGTCCAAAGCATATATCTTCCTGCAAAAAATATCTGAACAGATAAATAAACAATCTCAACCTTTCATTAATTCTTTACAAGTTGCAAACCGAAAAAACTGACAAGTGAGTTATGTGGCAGATATTGCCAGCACAATCACAAGCAACTCGTGGATTTGCAGTATCTGAAGCCCATGGTGCGCCCGGGGTGCAGGGGTCAACGGTCAAATTCAGCTTTGACTTCAAACTCCAGTAATCTATCAGCTTGTTGATAGCAGCCACTATGATCAGGCCACAGCAATTAGATCAAAAATTCTGCTAACCGATAAATATTACCAACCAAAAAATTCACACACGCACGGACCTTCACTGGGTTCGGTGGTTATTTGTGCAGAAACTAGTTCATAAATAGAGAAAACTAAGAAACAGAAGCTCAGAATGCCCATAATGAAGCTCAGCTCTAAAATTCCAACTCATGAAGATTCAATATATATGAGGTGTATATATTATGTACGAGGAGTCTAATGTTTAATGCACAATGTACAAGGGTGTGAACCCAAAAGAAAGACCTAAATATACACTGACAATTGAGTTTTTGACTTGGTCAAGTTTACATCACCATCATCTTTTTTCTTTAATAATTCAGTCATGTTTCAACAGCAAGTGGCTAACATGGAGTCATTGAAATGGAAGTTAAGTGTGAAATGATCATTTTAATTTTGACTGTATCCTTTTTTATGAATTATGTTTCCTTTGATTACCTAAAATTTCACTGCCTGTAATATTTACAAACCTGCAGGTTCAGCCGATTGAATATTTCTTTTTGCACTTTTGGTCCAAACTCAACTGTTTCATATTTTCTGTCCAATTTCTTGGCAAAATGTAGCATCTTTTTTTCTTTTTTTTGGCATTTGTGCAAGAAATATATTTGTTTGCAACAGACATACTTTCAATATATCTTAACAACCTGACCTATTCCGAAGCTCTTGACGTGACCAGTCAAGCACGACGATGGCATACAAGAAAGATTTTTTTACACAGATTGACTGCGGACCCTATTATCTGCCTTGTGTTCTTTGCCTTTGACATCTGCGGTCAAAAGAATACGCTTGCAGCCAATAAAAACATTCATATGGTGCAATTAACGCAAAAACAACTCAATTTTGTGTATATGGAGGATGCGATACTCCAATCAAACATCTATACACCAAAAGAGAGGTTACTTAGATGGTCCCATGGAGTTTTCAACCTGCAACTATCGAAATTAAAAATTGGGTAGAGGACAAGTGAAGACAAACTGACAAGTCATAAAGATTGCCGGCCTGTGAACATACTTAAATCAAGATTAAGTTAATTAGGGGTCATAATCACAGTCGTTCCAATTAGAACTAAAGAGCAGATATTAATATTATTAAAAGGGCTGCTTTTGTAGCATCTTTATATAAGCTAATTAAAACTTGATGACAGGAAACTTGGTTCTTGGCTGATTGACTGCCATCAAAAACTACAAAAGTTACCAGAAACTCTGATAGGGGACTTCCATCAAATAGTTGGTGGTGCTTACGAAACAACAACTAAACAGGTTTGAAGACGACTCCTCGACTTGAAGCTTGAGGACAAAGATAGTATCTTGATCTTTGTACAAACAAATTCAATTCGAATTCATTTATAACTTAAAATACATAAATTTAAATTAACATTACATAACATCACATTTGTAAGATACATCTAAACTTACCACTAGACGATCCAAGTCACTTAGGTCCTGAACGTCAAGGTCTAAGACAAAAGCTTCACATGCTCATGCATCGTTACACTTATACAACCAAATAAACTTCTAACAACAACAATAGTTACATCTATCTCATTATCTATACATTTTAACCATTCATAATCTCTTCATTCGTTAACCATCTCGCGCCCCAACAGAGACATCAACAAGAACAAAAATATTATCATTTCACAATTCAACAACTTCATTACAGATATTATGACCCGAATCCGAATTCAAATTCAAATCCAAATACAAATGATCCAAAGTTATAAACAATATATCATCTATGCAAATTATTTAACAGGAAGAACCTTGTTGACAATCTCCTGACTGAGTGCAGCAATCTGTGAGTCAAGCGATTTGATAGTCTCCTCTTTCTGCTTCTCCAAATTCGCCAACGCCTCCCGCAGCTCCGCCTCCACCTTCTTCCGCCCCTCCGCCAGCTTCGCCTCCACCTCCGCCGTCGTCTCCTTCTTCATCTTGTTCAACGCCGCCGAGATCTCCGCCCTCGCCGCCCTCATCACCGCCGCCGCCTGCTCCTCCAGCTGCTTCACCTCCGTCGACGTGTCCTTCACGCTGTTCAGCTTCTCCTTGATCTCAGCGTCTCTTTTGTCCATGAAATTCCCCAACGGAGAGTAGTACAGTTTGTCGAGGGTGAACATCAGGAACAGAAACTCCGCTGCGATGATCGGGAGCGTCAGATCGAAGTCGAAAAGCTGGGCTTTTTCGAACTCTTCGGCGAGGGAGGGGAGGGGCGCGGCGGCGATGGAGGTGGCGACGGCGGCGATGGTGGCTAGGGTTTTGGGGGTGGTGGAGAGGGTCAATTGGGGCTTGGTGGTGGTGGTGGTGGTGGTGGAGATGGTGGTTGGTGGTGGTGGTTGTTGGGGGTTTGATTTGGGGGTTGGGGGGGAGGTGATTAGGGTTTTGGAAGAGGCCATGATCATGTTAGCCATTGGTGATGGCGATAACAGTAACAATGGCAACAATGGCGATGAAGGATGAAGAAATGGTGGTTTGTGTGAGACTGTGAGTGGAGATTGAAGAAGATGATGAGAGGAATGTGGGCTTATCTTGTTGTATGCCACACAAAGTGATATGAGATTATGAGGTCCCCAATTGCCAACAAAAATCAAAGCTAGTTTTTCATGTCTAAAATTGTCATTTCCGTTGAGTTGTCGAGTTTAATAAACGAAAGAAAAGAAAAAAAAAAGTGAAAGGAAATTAACGTGAGAAAAGATAAAAAAAATTAATGAGAGAATAATGGTATAATGTCTCCTTTGATTTATTAAATAATTATGAATTCATCACATGTTTTTAAAGCATGACACAAATAAAAATATCATTCGTCCATAACATAAATATTTATACATCTTAAGCTTTTGCTATACCATTATATGCATCGCTCAAAATCCGTAAACTATACATATATCATGATGTGATCACATTTATTCAAATTAGTATGATAAGTTTTAGTTCACATAATCATAAAGTTTGTATAAACTCACAACACGTAACATTATTTCAAACAATAACCTGTTGGATAACCAAAACCTCCAACATAGTCACTAAAGGTGTTGGGTGGATACATATCCAATCTGCGTGAAATGTCTCTCCTTTCAGTGTTGTTTTCATCATCGCGTGGTAATGGACGGCCGAGTCTTACAACATGATGATTTCTCTTTATTGGGCCTTCTTGTTTTTGGTGTGAAAACAAACCACTCGTTGTGCAAGCGGAATTAGATCGATATTTCTTACTAGCACCAAATTCTTTATAACCTTCGCTAATTTTATTTTTGACAAAATTTTGCCTGCTTTTCATGTCTCCACACAAATTTGATGTGCTTGATGACCTGTTAAAAGCTTCTAAACTCAGTTCATTTTTTTCCCACAAATATGAAGTACATCTCTTGTGTCATGCCAATGGTATATGTGACAAAAAGGGCACGTTTGGGTTAAAATGGGTAATTTTAAGTTTTGGTGCGGTTTGAGTTGACCACCAACACATATTGGCCCATGTTTTTATTTTTATAAATCCAATGTATCAACTTATTATAGTAGTTATTTTCTTAATCAAATAGTCTATTTTATTTTCTGTTCTATGTGATTAGGAGGCTTCAAGCGCTTAACTGCACTTAAGACAACTTTTTGCCTCTTTAAACTACTTCACCCATTTGACCCGCTTTCTTGATAACCAACTTATATAAACTAAAATTGTATATGTAAATAGAAAGCTTACTCATGTGACTCATTTGGGGCGTAAGCGCGCTCTACTGATGTTTCTCCTGCAATACTGTATATGGGAGTATGTCGAACAAACTGAAGCTGTTAAAGAAAAACAACATTAATGCTTAGAAAAAGTCATCTTTCTCTATGTCTTGTAGAAAGCTTTAAATTTTATTTGGTAAAAGATCAAGTGTACCAAGTCAATTGCAAACTGTAGGAACATTTCTATGCAAAATCAAGTGACAAAGTTTGACACTTTTATCAATTCTAGATTCAAGTTGCTTTCAGTCCGTAGATATGAAAGAACATATAGATATCTAATATCTTGAAGACACACCATATGCACATGCTTGTAAGTCGTAAAGCACAATTCGATTTCAAATGCTCACCTGATCGCCATTCTTGATCCCATAACGTGTAATGGAATCACGATCACGAATGAGCTTCATATGCTCGAAACATAGGCAGAAATGCCCCCATACATACTGCCTGCAAAGTGCAACACACAATCAACTTCATAAAATGAGGTGATGCCTCCAACATTACAATAAATCATATCATATCCTATAGAATTTAGAGAGGATAAATGTTCACACCATGAAATCTTACAATCTCCTTGTCGCGGCAAATGACTGAAAGCAGCTTCCACTGCTTGCTTCAGTTTAGCAACCGTCGCTTTCTTCGTAACAATAATATCTGAATCACACACATCACCCATTATTCCTTTAACAATAAAACGTATGAATACGCGAAGATGATGATTATGAACAGTAATAACATTTAACTAACAATTAAAAAAATTATAAGCATAAACATTGCAGTAACGTTACCAAAGGTCGATCCATCTAATTTGACGATCGAGAGTCTAATCGGTTGCGAAGAGAATCTTCCAAACGAAACTCGCTTCCAATAGCTTCGATTATCATGCAACAATGGAGGAAAAGAGCTCGCAGTCGTAAATGGCGATGATCGATTCATTTCCAATTGAACCTTACGATCAAAATTATTACGATTGTAATCAAATTCAAAATTCAGAAGATCGCCCTTGTATTCCTGCAAATGTTGCATCTCTGAAGTATGAGTAAACTATCAACGAACAGATTATGGTAACGATTTGATTGAAATAACATTCAGTTGATTGAGAAATTGGTGGTGATTATGAAGTGGATGATGATATATAATTAATGATCGATATTATGATTACATGTGAAGTTTGTATTCCTGCAAATGCTCTCTTCGTTCTCTATTTTTACTCTGTGACTTTTATTAAGAACGACATTTGATGGTTTCTTAAAATACTTGTGGAAGAACCATACATTGTGTTGGTTATAAGGCATGTGACATGTGTCATGCTTTCGATTTTATTAACGATAGGATATTCGAATTGTTACATGTCAATACGAGAAGCGAGTGTGAATAATTTTTCTGTTTTCTGAGAAGCTTATTTCATACCATTTTGAGAATACTGTTGTTCAATTATTACTAGAATGGTGCCCGTGCAATGCGACGGGGTGTCATTTTACATCCGGTACGTGCATTTAATATTTTGTTATTCTTGTAGTAGTTTTACTAAAGTCTATTATGTTTTTTCTAAGTTAAAATTTAAAACACCCAATAAATGGGTTCTGCATGACTACTTGTACATATATGCATTAACTTATTGTACCTCACAAAATACGGATCTGTTCAGCAAAAAGTTTACACCAAAACGTTTTAAAAAAATACAGGTTAAGTTATAGTCTCAAAACGTTTTTAAATGTGATATATTAAAAGATATAGTTGAAATATTAAAACCCATATTATGTATTTTTGATTTATAGGTAGATAATATAAAATTTTATGCAAATGTTAGTAAGTGGATGTTATTATGTAACTAATTGTAAGAGATAATTTGTAAATAATAATATAAATACTATTTACCTAAAAAATGATTGTATCCTATGCATTGAATATAGTAAGTATTTTTAATTTTATGGTATCTTAAAATACCCATTTCATATGCTTATTATTGTAGTAGTTTACAAAAATTTAAATATGTTGAGGACAAGCATGTAATAAAATAACGCAAATTTAAAAGGTTTATATGGTTCTTAAAGTTCTTAAAATAATGTAAATTTTAAAGGTTTATATGGTTCCTAAAATAATGTAAAGTTCAAATAGTGTAAATATTATAAATTTTTATGTAATTGTTAGTAGAGTTATTATGTAACTAATTGTAAGGGGGTAATCTGTAAATAATGATATAATTACTATTTTATCCTTAAAAATGGTTGTACCTTATGCATTGAACAAAATATCTGTCTTTAATTTTAGAGTATGTTAAACTACACCTCTTATATGCTTTATATATAATATAAATGTATGTAACCTGTGGCGTGGTCAATGATTGAACTGGTACATATTGCTTTTTTATTCAATTAACATGAGTACATGGACACTATAACTTATTTACTATTGATGTTTAATATGGTGTTTATGATTCGAGTTGAATTGATCACCGTAAGTTTTTTGGTTTTTCTTATCAAAAGCATGAGTGTTGGTTTTGTTTTCTTTTCTATGTATTATTGTTTTATGATATGGTTCGGTTAAATATGTTTAAAATCGAAATTCTAACATTTGGTTAAACCTTTGTTTATGGCTTAAAAATTAAAGTGAAAACACTACCTATTATTTTAGAGCTCCGGTTGGCTTCTGAGTTATTTTAATACTTAACATGTTGAAAAACATCATGCATATTACATTGAAGAAATCAAAACCTTATTAAGTAAAACCCCAATTAACCTAACCTCATTCTACTATTAACTAAGGGGCGTTTGGTTGGAATGAATGAAATGGAATAGAATGGAATGGAATGAGATTGAGAAACTAGTATAACTTTCAAATAAAATTATGTTTGAGTGGGTAATGAAATGTAAAACCTAAGGGAATGTTTCATCTCAAGTTCCCTTGGTTGTGTGATTTCAAAATCCTTTCACCTAGAGAGGGATTTTGAAATCCCATAACCAAGGGAATTTGAGGTGAAACATTTCCTTGGGTTTTACATTTCATTACACACTCAAACATAATTTTACTTCTAAATTATACTAGTTTCTCATTTATATTTCATTCTTTCCAATCAAACACCCCCTAAAAATAATTAAACCATTAACTAAAGCAGATTGTTTATGAAAATACAAAAACCAAAACTTATAGGTTGGTTTGGCCCATAACAGAATTGACATATGCTAACCTCTAATTGTACTCTTTGCTGGATAAACGAGGGCACGATAATAAAAAAATCGAGTTATGTTGAATGCAATATATGAACTGTCGTCATAATTTTAGTTAAATTACCCTTAATGAATAGTTCACATGTACATGCATGATAATAAAATTCATTTTATAAAAAGTTTATTTGTTCGTTGTTACCTTTGATTTCCATATAGGTAATTATGTTTGAGATTGTTTGTTTTAACTATAAAGAACTTTTAATAAAAATAAGTAACTAACTTATGATTTTTTCAAAAGAAGATTCTCAAAAAATGTTTAGATTATCTTATAAACTAAAAATTGTAAATGACTAAAAGGATATAATTTTAAAAATCAGAGGGAGTTAATAGGAGGTAGCAAATGAGCATAATAGAAAATTAAATTAAAAAAGTTTTAAAATGTTAATAAGTTACATCATTCTTACTTTTCAAGCCCCTTTTTACCATATATAAAAAGTCAAATTAAAAATTACTTTTTCAATTGACAAATGCTTTTTTTAACTATTAACTTTTCAAAAATTAATAAATTAAAAGTTGTTTGAAAATAAACAATCCCAAACACCCACGATGAGCTATCTCACTTTGAGAGCAGGTTGTTGCTCCAAAAGTTGTTGGAGGTCTCGGTCTTGGTTTCCCGAAGGACATGAACCTTGCTCTCCTTTCATTTCTCACCAACGAACACTTCCTCTACCCCCTGTAAATCGGGTCTCCATGTGACTTGAAAAAACATCTTCAAAGTGGATCATGAACTCCATAAATTTGGTCTTTAGTTAAATCACATGCTCGTGGGAGTCTTGGTTCAGGTAGGGAGATTCGGTTTTGGCACGACATCTAGATTGGTGAGATCCTCCTCAAGCTTCTGTGCCCTGAACTTTATTCCTTAAAAACCCAGAAAAATTGTATGGTTGTGGATCGGGCTATGTTTTGAGCATATGAAGCTCATTAGTAGATTCAGATTTCATCCCTAAGTTGTCACCCGGGGAAGGTCAAGAATCGATGGATCATCTTTTCACTGGCTGCATTATTGCTTCCACTATTTGGCAATTTGTTAGTCATTGGTGCGGAATTTCTCAAATTTATGCCTTCACTACCAGCGATATTTTGGATCTTTAAAGTTGCCTAAACGCTAATTTGGTCGTGCTTTTCGTCGGTAGTGTTAAATTTTAGTCTGTTAGTGTAAATTTTTGGTTCGGTAATGTAAATTTTTATATAAATATCAAGTTCGCCCCCCATAAAAAAATAATTTCGTCCCCGGTCCCCTTACGAGAATGTTCAAACTCCACCACTGTTTATAGTCTCTTGTTGGGTAATCTAGAAGGCAAGAAACAATCTCATCTTCTCAAACAAAGAGGTGCTAACAAACTTGTGAAGGAAATAAAGCTGGTGGGTTATTTATGGATCAAACATAGAGCTAAAGTTTAATCTAGATTGGAATCGTTGGTGTAGATTTGATTTTCAAAAAATTATGTAATCTGTTTGTTCTAGCAACTTGCTAGTCTTTTTGGTGATAATAAAATTTGCTGTTCAGAAATAAAAAAAATAAAGAGTAGATTACGATTACTAGTTTACTACTAACAAAAAAGTGATTTGTTAAATTACGTGATTAATAGAATATTCTTGACGTGAGTATCTAGTATTAGATAAAGAACAAAAAACCATCGTGATATATAATATTCAGTTCCCATGGATGCACTCCACAACTTTGATTTTGTTTAATGAGTTTGCAGATACTTGAAACACTGAAACAATCGCTTGTGTTCCGTGATTGTCGTCTTCGTCACCACTCTAGCGGTAAACCCCTATTACTTCCTTTCATTTCACGATTAAAATTAGCTTACTTTATTCTTTTTTCTTGAATTATAAACAAATTTCATAATCGATCATATGATCACGATCAGTTTCTACTTCTAGATACATTAATTTGTAAAAAACTCAAGTTTTAATCCCTAATTTGCGATCAAGAGGTAAGTACTTTTGCCATGTAATCTTCTTTTGTTCAGAAATTTATGATCAGTTTAGTTAAACAGTTAGGGCACTTTATTGCCAGAAAGGAAAAAAAAATGAATTTATGGTGATAATTTGTTCGTTTCACTGGTGTAATTGCTTCTGTGAATCTGTGTTTAGACGATTTGTGGATTTGTTAACCCTGTTTGAAAAGATTAGGGCTTATTATCTTTTGAGTGGCTAATTTAATTAGGAGTTTCTGACTTGCTGTTGGGCAAAATTAATATTTTGATGTGTTTCTTGTTGATTTGTGTTGATTACATCTGATTAGTTTGTCTTCCATCAAGAGCTAATGGCTGAAAAAGTTGTTGAAAATCGACCATCAACGTCCTTTGACTTTGAGATTGTTGATAAGGATTATGATCAGCTTACAGCTATTGATGCATCTGCTAACCATATCAATCCATGGATAAATCCTGCGTCTATTAAACTTAGACATCGACTTGGAAGGGGCCCGTTTGGTGATGTCTGGTTAGCGACTCGTCATCAAGTTACTGAAGATTATGAAGAGATTCATGAAGTGGCTGTGAAGATGTTACATCATATCAAGGAAGATAGCATCAAGGCTGTGTTAGATAAACTTAATGTTTTGTTTTCCAAATGTCAAGGATTACAAGGTGCTTGTTTGTTGCACGGTGTTTCAGTTATAAACGGAAAGGTACAGAAGCAGACGCTACCTTTTATATTATTCGATGTTCTCTGTCTCAAGATAGTTACAATGTTGTACCTGCCACAGTCTGTTGAGAGTGTTTGACTATAACAATGATCAATTATGCCAATATTTTGTGATGATTACTAATGGGTAGATAAGTAAATTTGATTGATTTATGTAATTGTGTAGTTATCTTTGTTAAAAGATTTTACATATTTCAGATATGCATTATTATGAAGTTTTATGAGGGATCGATTGGTGACCAAATGGGGCGTCTTAAAGAAGGGAAGTTTTCTTTGAGTGATGTGTTGAGGTAATATTGTTATGTGATGAAATGAAATGATTTGCTAGTTTGTTTATCATTGATCTCTATAATATTGACAGGTATGGAATTGATCTGGCTCGGGGGATTATGGAAATGCATTCGAAAGAGATCTTAATTCTTAATCTTAAGCCTTTTAATATCCTCATAAATGAAGACAACAAAGCAATTTCGGGTGATTTGGGGATCCCATATGTTCTTTTAGGGGTTCCATTGCCTAGTTCAGATATGACTAGAAGGCTTGGCACACCAAATTATATGGCCCCTGAACAATGGCAACCTGAGGTTAGAGGTCCCTTGGCTTTTGAAACCGACTCATGGGGTTTCGGTTGCACCGTTGTGGAAATGTTGACTGGTCAACAGCCTTGGTGTGGTAAGTCTATTGACGAGATATATGACTCTGTTGTTAAAAGGCTAGAAAAACCACACATTCCCAATGGCCTTCCACCTGATGTCAAGAATGTACTTATTGGTTGTTTTGAGTACGACTTCAGGAGTCGTCCTTTAATGTCAGATATAGTACGTGTGTTTGAAAGGTATATATCTCATCTTTTAAATACAATGCTTTCTTGTTTTCATAATCTCAGCTGTTATATACAAAAAAATGCAGCTCACAAAATGCAGTTTACCATGATGGGAATTGGACAAATATTGGTAGTAGGAGTATGTTAGACAAATCAAATTGGAACGGCTATACAGAATGGTTTTTGTCAAAAGACCATCTTCAAGTGGGTGATACGGTTCGTTCTAGAAAGCCACTAAACTCCTGCAAGCCTGAAAGCATGGTTGTTCCAGAAGGGACTATTGTGGGTTTAGACACTGACAGTGATCAAAATGGTTATGTTTTGGTACGGGTACATGGCATACATGATCCAGTTAGGGTCCACGGGTCAACTTTGGAGCGGGTCACATACGGACTGGCAGCAGGGGATTGGGTCCGTTTAAAGAAAGAAAATAAGAAACACTCTCCTGTTGGTGTTCTGCATTCCATTACCCGTGATGGAGATGTAGCTGTTGGTGTTATCGGGTTTGAAACTCTTTGGAAAGGCGTTTATTCAGACCTCCAGATGGCGGAAACTTATTGTCCAGGCCAGTTCGTGAGGCTAAAATCTAATGTTTTTAGCCCAAGATTTCAATGGCTAGGAAAACGAGGGTGTGAGTGGGCCACTGGACGGGTGTCTCAGGTGTTACCAAACGGTTGTCTTGTTGTTAAATTCCCGAGCAAACTACCTTTTGGTGATGAAAACAGTTGTTTCTTGGCTGATCCAGCTGAAGTTGAATTGGTTACCTTTAGTACAAGTCCTAATATGATGAAAAAGTATCAACATCTTGAGGACTTTCACTGGGCTGTGAGACCGTTACTGGTTTCTTTAGGTTTGTTTACTGCAATTAAGTTAGGGTCTTGTGTACCAAAGAAAATCGGGAAATCAAGAAACAACTCTGAAACAATGGAAGCACAGCGGGGCGGTGATATTAGTAATGCAAAATGGCTTCCTCCAAACATGGCTAATATTATTTTCCGAGAAGGGGTTACTACTACTTCTACCACCACTACTAGTTCCAGGTAATTCTCGAATTTTATAGTTGATCGTAAAATATGTATCTAATTAATATCGTGTTAGTTATGCTAAAATGAAATATGGGATCTGGGTTTGTTTGGTTATGGTTGGTTTTATTAGGTTTTTTCAGTCTTGAATCCTTCTGTAAATAACTGACTGCTTGGTATTAGATGTATTTTAATGATGGTGAATATTTATCAACAAGTTGCAATTGCCTTTTGGGTGTCACTACTCACTAAATGCCTTTGTTTTTTTACTAGTGATCTTGTTTAATCTTAACTTTCATAGTTTGTGAATATTCTAGCTTTGTGATACATAATAAGATCTAGCAGCAGATTATAGCTCAAGAAGATGCTTGATCCATGAATGTCATAATGGAGCAATCTTGCCATAAACTTGTTTTAAAAAGCATGAGGTTCTGAATTGAGAGCTTCACGTACATAAGGTGTTTGCTATTAAGAATAATACCACTCAATTAGATATCAATTCAATTCTTTAGTTTTAAAAAGTAAATTTAGGTTGGTTACAGTCAGTTATTTTTACTTCTCTTATGAGCGAATCAGTAGGTTGTTTGCAGTCTGTTTGTGAAATCAATGGTCAGTTTTGATTGAATACCAGTCAATTTCAGAGATTTCTGACGATTGTAAAAATGTGTCTCATCACGCGATAGGCCCCCTCACAAGTGCTTTATGGAATGATATGTATCAAACTAACATGATACGTACCAAAGGGCTTTTAGGCTAATGGTGCCAAGGTGTTGTCTTGTCCGATGAGGGTTCAAGTCTCATTGTAAACAAATGGTTTAGATTTAGGAGTAGACTTAGTGAGTGCGAGTTCCCCTTTGAAAACAAAAACAATCATGACACGTTTTAATCAGTGTTCGAGTTGTATTGTGCATTAGGCACGCTTGAGGTGTGATTTTAAAACCATGGTCATGAAACCAACCAATCAATCCGGAAATCAACAACATAAAGGCGATATTGCAACGTCCAGTAGTTGCTATTGAAAACATTCATACGTTGGGCCAAAATCCTACACATGATTATAGACACCGGTGTCAAATGACGCCGAAGATTTTCTTGTATGTATTTCATAATCCGAAAGGCCAATGACCCCATACGTTTTCGGACAATGACCCCGATAAATAATTTACGTGATGAAAGGACCATAAGTCATTTTAATCTAGTAGTTAATTAGTTAAACGGATATGGATGATACCTTCTTTCCAGTTAAAGTTGTTGGAAACATTTTTGTTTAAAAACAACTTAAGTTCAACTGAAATCACCTTCAAAATAATTTGTACAAACTAAATCACACCATTAATACCTTATGTAACTATAAAATATGGCTCACTCTCACATCATGTTCCTTCTGAACGTGAAACTTGATAGTTGATATATAACGATATGGGCCTAGTTGGGCCTTACCGACAATAGTTTGAGGGCCCAAGTAAAATGATTAAAAATGTCACACTTGAAATTTACATGTTTTTTGTTATAAATGTGATGTATGTAGATAACATGTTTGTTACAAATATATTATTTGAATGTTAATCTTTAAAAATATGGAGATTAATATTAACTAGAACTGTTCCTAAAAAGCTTTGCGCGTGGATCTAAGTAACGTGGGCGAATCTTACGTGGATACAAAAACAAATCGTAATGACTATCAGAAAAAAAAATAAAAATAAAAAAATGTTAGCCGACACAACCACTATGCGACATACATTAAAAATAATTAGAAAACAAGTAACAAAATAAAGATTAAAAGGAAAAAAAAACATAAAAAACAAAAAGAGAGATGAGTTAAAAACCGAGAGGGATAAAACCTAGATGGCCTCCCTTAGACACGCTCTCTAACCAGCCATACGAACGCCTCTTTGTTAAACTTTTTGAATCTAGTTGCACATAACCTATAACTAAATTAAATAAATAGTTAAGTACACGATTGGTCCTTATGGTTTGCCTATATTGCAATATTGGTACCAACGTTTAAGAAATTACAGGTTTGGTCCCAAGCGTTTCACAAACCGTAACATAGTTGGTCCTTGGAGTGGATGGTCGTTAGTTTTTCCAGTTAAGTCAGTGTGAAATGACCAAAATACCCTTTATATTTTAAAAAATAACATTTACATTAATATATAAATATATATGTAATTAGTGGGTTCCACTTTACCCCACCCCCTCCCTCCCTCTTTATATCACAACTACCATCCTAAACTGTCGGACCAACGCCAGAACCACCGTTGGACCACCATACAACCACTATCAATACCACCGGCCACCGAATCTCTCCCGATCTCAACCGACCACCGACGCACCTCCACCTGCACACCACTTGCCACACTTACCACCACAAATCCGACGACACCACCACCACATCCGCCATCGCCACAACTATTATCAGCTCACCATTGCCATCATCACCATCACCGAATCCCCACATCTACCATCAACATAGCAATCGTCGATTGCGACGGGGGCAATGGAGGAGATGGTTGCAGGTGTCGTCGGATGATGGTGATGTTTGATGTTGGTGGTGGTAGTGGAGAACTGCGGTGGTGGTAGTGGAGGTAGAGAACTGCGATGTTTCCGTGGATAACTGCAGTGGTGATGGCAGTGGCGATGCGGCGGTAAGAACTACGGTAAAGAGGTGGACGTGTGTCTGTGTATATATATATGTATATACGTTATTGCGAGAACTTGCGAAAACTCATTAAGATCAATTAAAATTATTATTTTTATTGTTATAATAACATTATTATACATTTATAAGATTATGTTATTTTATGTATATGTGTAAATTTATAAGTGTAAAAAAGTTTACATTGATGCAAGTTTTTTACTTACAACTTCAAATATATGTGTGTTTTTGCAAAACTTACACCAACATCAACTATTTTACACTTGCGAATTTACACATACATATAAAAGAATATAATATTCTATATGTATAATAATGCTATTTAAACAAAAATAATAATGATATTCATTGATCTTGACGGGCTTTTGCAAGTTCTCACAATAAAAGAAGGTTCTCATTTGAACTTTTTCTTATTTTATATATAAATATATATATATATATATATATATATATATATATATATATATATATATATATATATATATATATATATATATACATATATATATATATATATATATATATATATATATATATATATATATATATATATATATATTACTGTTACTAAGACTATGTTTATATATATAGCTATTTCATTAAATAAAGTGGGTCCCATATAAGTCAATATTCATTTTATATATTTTGTCTTGTAGTTAGGGGTAAAAGAGTTTTTTCACAATCACTTAACTAAAAAACTTAACAGAAGTTAGTGGCAGGTATCAATCGTGTTACGAGTTGGGATATAGTTGGGACCAAACTTATAATTTTTCAAAAGTTGGGACAAAAATTACAATATGAGCAAACCACAATAACCAATCATGTAATTAACTCTTAAATAAAACAAAAACAAAAACTCTTTGTCATTTTCACATAGTGATGTCACATCAACTAAAATTCGTGCCTACAAACCCGCTAATAGATACATCATATTAACGAAATGGTTTTTAGCCTAGCGATATCGTGGTTTGTTATTAAAGTGTCTTTCTCAAGTGATTGATCATTTGAGTTAAAATGATAAATATTAATGTGGATTTAGAAGTAAGTCTAGTGAATGTGTGGGTTGTTTGGCAACTTTTGAATGATTAAGTGCTGAACCAATAAGAGGTCTAAACCATTAAGTGCCGAACCATTAAGAGGTCTGAACCATTAAGAGGTAGTATATCGTTTAACTATTCAAATGCAAATATCTGACCAATTCAGATAAGACATTTTAACCATTCAGCACTAGTATAATGCTTAACCATTTAGAAACAAATGTCTGAACCATTCAAACATTTGCTCGTGAAACAAACAGTCTGAATCATTAAGTGCTGAACAATTCAGACAACTGAACCATTAAAAGGCTGATTAAAAGACTGTCAAACAGCCCCTTAATCGTTTGGAAAAATAGAGGTGTATTTTTTAGTCCATCTTTAATTATGACACACATGTGTGTATAAAATAAGTTCATTTAATGCATTTGCATACCCTGTTTATACTGTTTTCACTTTTGAATCTTTGTAGATCACAGTACAACTTAATAAAGTTAAATGTACTTCGCAACTTACGCGTGCACACACACCATTCCACATGTATATTATTACACTAAAAGTTATATAAACAAAATATTAAATTAAGACAAAACTAAACTCTTATAAAATTAATCTTATGTAATCTTAATTTGCATAAAATCATAGAATAACCTTTAATTAAGATATAAGAAACAAAAGATATCTAATGAAAATATTTAAAAGGTAAAAACCTTTTTATGTGTAGAAAATGACCCATTAGGTTTCTAAAACATGTATCTTTTTTTTTCATGAATGAAATGTATATCTATATTTCATTTGTTGGAGGAAATTCTAATAGGTTATATAAGAGTTCAAGTTCCGTAAGATAATTTTTTATGAGCGAATGATAGTGATAAAAAAAGTGTTGTCACACAGACGCTATGTAAGTAATGATGTGAAAGTGATAAATGTGTGTAAAGGATTAGTGATAATGATTGTGTTTAATTAAAAGAGGTGATGATGTGTAATATTGTTTGTGACCACCTTCGCATTACACGACGCCCCTTATCACATCCATGCTTTGGGCGTGATAGGTTGATTCGACACATCCATCAAGCCTAATTATAAATATCGTAAAGTTCTGGTACTTATGGTTAATAGCAGTATGCTGAAGTTGATCTTAAAAAATCTATATATAAAGAAATTAAATGCTTTTAAGTAATTTATATTTTCTCTATCTATATATAAAGAAATTAAATACTTTTAATTATTAAATACTTCAATAATCACTACCATGCAAGTCTATAATTTTTGTCCATCTCTCTCCTAGTCACGTCCTCTCTGTATCTTCTTTCTCTTCTACATAAGTCCAAGGACACAATCCACCGCGATGAAAATGGTTTAAGAGAATTTATAAATATATAAAATACTGCAGTTATTTAGTAAAATATTCACATGCATATGCAAATTTGTTTGAATTTCTAACTTCAAAGCTGACAGAAATCATGATAAATATATCATTACATCACACATAGGCAATAATTATTACCTAATTATTGACACAAATCACACGTACACACCCTCAATCCAAAAGAAAAAAAAACAATATAAAACACAATGCATGTCACAAAATCAGAAAAGCCCTAAGCAAACCAACGTAAACAAATTCAATATTTAAAGATAAAAAATCAGAACCCATTCGTTTAATAAATCCCATTTTCTTTTCGGGTTCGACATGTTAAAAACAAACCCGAAAAAAGAAAATGGTGAGCGATCGAGTTAAACGAAAGGAACATGAGCTTCTATCATGTTGGATCTTTATTCGCACTTGAACCCTGATGGAAGGGTCTTGCCACAAGTATTGACCAACAAGCTAAGTGAGAGTGGAACATTAAGGTTGATTCCAAGGATATTAGCCTTGATGGCCGTGCAAAGACAAACCGCGACTTCCAAATCAACCAAACCTTCAAGCAACGCGCAACATTTGCTCGATTCCGGGGTCCCAACCACTACATTGACCAAACCTAGAACGTCAGCACAGACTCCAAGCTTCAGTGCGTCCCTAGGGCAGAACGGGTACGCTGGCGGACCCTTTGGAGGAGGTGTTATTGTTGGTGTGCATTTCGGGGCGCATGCGTTTGAACATGTGACAGTGAAGATGAGAAAGAAGATGAAGATAGCACCGGAGTTAGATGCCATGGGTTAAACAAAGAATGTTGCTAAGGTCTCTTCAGGGGTAAGGTGACCAATTGAATAGAAGGGTGACCCCTATTTAAAGGGAGAATGTGTGGTGGAGGCTAGAAATGTGACAAATTATTATTATTTTTATAATTTATCATTATAATGAATCCGGATGAATGTGTTTTAATTAACTAGTATTGTATTTGATGTTCTACGAATACCATTGTTTTGTGCATAATACAAAGTTTTAGTGAAAGAGAAATGTTGCATAATTATTTTATAAATATATAGAAATAAAAGCAGAATATTTTGATGATAAGAATTGATAATTTGCAGTAACAAGATGGGAAAACTTCATAAAATAGTAATTAAATTTTAGTAATGTTCTAATTAGGTAACTTATTTTTTAACTGTTTCAATCAGGTCATTTAACTTTAGTTTGATGTTCTAATCCTATGTAATTAACCTGATTAGCAGGTAATTGTTTTTCTAACCATCTCCCTCTACCTGCACCATCGACCACTCTTCTCTTCCACAGCTCCACCTTCGAACACCCCTCTCCATCCACCTTTGACCACCTCCGACCACACCATCACTGTCATCCCCTCACCATCGCTGCCCCAAACATTTGCGCCCACCCATATCCCCTGATCATCTGTAACCCACCAAAAACTACCCCATCACCTTCAACTTCATCACTTGTGAACCCTCCATCTCTGCCCCATCATCTTCAACCACCATCACCCACTCAAACTTAAGTTTTTTAAGTTTTTTACCTGCTATTCAGGTTAAATACATAGTATTGAAACATCAAAATAAACTTTAATGACTTGATTGGAACAAAAAACTTTATGAGTGATATAACTAAAACGATTTTGAAACTTGGTTACTATTATACAAAGTTACCCTTAAAAAGAGACATACGCAATGGTTAAACACTTTGATAATGATTGATTAAATATCTATATTATATTATAATACATTTGAGCAAGACATTATTGTATGTTACATCATTTTTTAAGAGTTTAGAAGAAGTAAAATTGTCTTTTACTAATTTAGCTATCTTGATTATCTTTTACACACATGACAATTATGCGATTACAATTCTTGAGTTTTAAATCAAATTTTAACATGATTTTTAAATAAGTATAAATTTTTTAATATTTTTCAAAATCACTATAAAAGCAAGCATATTTCCCTCTCTATTAATTTGAATATATATATTTGTTATAATTTTTTTAATTTGACATTTCTAAATGTTGTGTTTTCTTTCGCATCGAGTGTGACCACTGTAGTAATTTAACAAAAAAAAAAGTTTTGGTTGGAAGATAAGTGACTAATATTAACTAATCAGATAGTAACTTTTGTAAAGGTTGTTTAAGTTGTTTTCACGTATACATATATTGTCATTTCCTTTCAACTAGATGTTCGAAGAGTCGTTACTAAAATAGTTATTCATAAGTTATTTTTACATAGTATACTTTTATATCATCGTTTCATGTAAAACTTTTGTAAAATTACATTAAAAGTGTTTGAAAACATGTATTTTGAAAATATATTTTGACACATATCATTACTATGATGGAAGTTAACAATTTAATGACATATTAAATGCTAATGATTATTTTTATACTATTCAAATTATAAAATAGATTTTCTGATAAATAAAAAAAATTATTAAAAAAATAAATTTCTTAAAAATAAAAAATTATGAAACATGAAGTTTTTAATACAAAGTATTTCTGTAAATGACATCGTTTAAAAATTATTTTTTAAAAATTCGGATTAAAAAAAATAATTTCTTTAAGCAAAAGTTTCCTAAAGATGAAAGTTTGTAAGAATGTTGTTATTGTTTTATTACCTAAATTAGTTAATTATAAGTAATTTTAATCATATTTTATTTTAAAAAATATTTTATAATTTTTAAATATTAATAAATAATTATTAATTTAATATTTTTATTTAACCTATGCACACCACTTTCTAAACTAGTATATAATACTAGGTTAGAGCACGTGTATTACATGGGTGGAAACAATAAAACATGTCAAAACCATTAGTTTTATGAATATCTTATTTTCTAGATGTTATTAGTCCTTGGTGAAATAAAAATATAATAAATATCTAAAAATTATAACAAATAATGAAACTAGAAATTATTACGCTATATTTAAAGAAAAATATGTTTAAAATCATATAATTTAGTATGTATTAATAAATTATTAAAATAAAAATATTTATATTTTACATGTTTGATAATTTAATTTACTTACTTAAATTAATTATCATTTAATATGAGAAATACAAGAAACACAAATATAAATATGTTTGTTTAACATATTTTAGTAATAAAGAAAAGTTATAATTTTCGTATTTATTATGAGAGAAAGGCGCAAAATCATTTTTTGATATGCTAAAATGATGACACGTGGTTTTAAAAAATATTCTTTTATTATATGTTATAGATACGAGGTTATCTAGTTATTACCTAAGTTGTGTTTTCGAAGGATATTAAAATCCATCTAATTAGGGATATAGTAATTTTTACGTTTAATTATCATTCTAACAATACGATTAAGAATACATAATTTATTATTATCTTAGGAGCATGAATATATTTATTAAAATAAAAATATACCTACCTTTACTCTTTTAATTAATATCCTCTATAGTTATTATAGAAATATATACACTCATTTATATCCTTAAAGGTACTCTATTGATACTCTCTCGGTTTTTTCTATTCGTAAATATATATTAAACTTAACTAAAATGTATTTTTTAGTTAAAAAAATAAAAAACTATTTGCTTAAAATACATGTTATCATGTGCTCTTCGATCATCTTCTATGTAAAGCATAAATGTTAGTGGTTAGGTTAAAATATCGTCTCCAACTATACATCAAATTTGATGTAAAGCATCAAATATCTAACCATTTTGGTGTAACATTAAATAATCACACTATATTTTTTGTGTTTCATTTTAATTAATCATCTGATTGTACTTTAATTTTATACCTTTTTCATATTTTGGTTAATTCATATAAATGTTAATAACTTTGATATGATAATTAGCTTATTTTTATTATTAAATTTTAAAAAATGGGTAACAAAAAAACTATATGTGAATAAACATAAAATAAATAATCAAAACATTGTTAACAAATATTATACATAACACGAAGTAGAAGTTACAACAAACTTATGTTAATAAGAGTTTAAAATTTCTTGCTCCACGTAAAAAAGTTAAAAGACGACGAAAGTATTAGAGCATGCGGACTCGTCTTGTGGGTAAGAACCAGGAAAACTAGGTGGAGGGTGGTGATTGACGATGGAGTTAATGATGGGTGATTAAGAAATAGTGAAACCCAGTTAATATTTCACTGGGTCGGGAGATACACAAAGGAGAGAAGCAATGGTGCCCGAGGAATTGGACCCGAGGAAAACCAGAAACAACACCCCTAATTTCGGAGTATAAGAAGATCTGGTAAAACTCATTCCCGACTACCACTCTATGTGGCCTTATGAACCTTTTGAAAAATACTAATTGAGCTTTTTAACAGGTGATATGTTAATCTAAAAAGTTAGATGATAGATTAAATATGCGCGGTGTGGTTTGTTAAATGATGATTTTTTAAAGTTTTTAACTTTATAAATAAACAAAACTTTTACAAAGGAAAAATAAAAATAAAATCGATTTATTAAAATATAAATGAAGCTTTTGCGCAATTAATCAAACCTGAATGACCAGAGATGAACACACCTAATGGACCAATTGGCCAGGGTGTGCCAATCCCAAATGCCTACCTATTAGAGCATTCATAGTGAATTTTTTTATCATTATCCATATAATACATTAAAATTATTATTATTTTTAATTAAATAATACTTTTATACCCTTATTATTCATTTTTTTTCTTTCCTACACTCACAATCACTTACATAAATATTAAAAACTTTATAGGGATTAAACAGTAATTATTCAAATATACCAATCAACAATAACATTTTCTCTCTTCTTCACTCACAACCACTCAAACCATTCCATATAATATAGAAAACACACTCATAGTTTTTTAGGGATTTCACTATAAATGCTTTAAGTTGACCACCGTTAACTTACAACTATTGTAAGCAAAAATATCACATTCGCATTGACCATTAACTTTGCTTTTTGATGTTTAGTAAATATTTATTATAAACTTTTTGACATACTAATGACAATTTTTCATTAGTTTCATCTAACTATTAAAACCGAGTAATCCAAGAATATCATCTAAATAGGCTAGAAACCTTGTCTCACATAATTAAAAGTACAAAATATGATATTAATATTAAATAGTTACTAATAAGGATTTTCGGAATTAAAAGAAAGAAGTGGTAAACAAATTTTCTATTAGGTGAAGAAACAAAACGAAGTAAATGATAGTAATGAATACTTATGAAGACGCGTGTCATGATCCTATGAACCTAGTTTATTATTTGTTCGTTGTTTTTTCGTCCTCCATCATATGTTTCAATTTGTAAAGTTTGTACATCCGTGAAATTTAAGAATTAAAAGAAAGAAGCGGTAAACAAATTTATCTATTAGGTGAAGAAACAAAAACGAAGTAAATGATAGTAATGAATAATTAAGGAGACACGTTTAATGATCCTATGATCCTAGTTTATTATTTACTCGTTGTTTTTTCGTCCTCCATCATATGTTTCAATTTGCAAAGTTTGTACATCCGTGAAATTTATAAAGTTTTCACAAAATATGACAAAGTATATATAAACATATATAATATAAAGGTTTAACTAAAAATAAAACATGTCAACTAGGTTACGATTCAAGTCACCTTGGGTATACTTTTACTATACAAAAACTTAAAACTAAAATTAAAGGACATGATATTGTGTAGACATTTTTTATTTATGTATTTTAAATTGATAATAATTAGGGAAATGTTCAAAATAAAAAGTATCTAAAAACTAAAAAGTATAATAAGTAATATTAACCATTAATTAGGGGTGTGCAAATGTCGGTTCGGTTTGGTTTTCACACATCACTGAAACCAATAACCAAAGTTCGGTTATTCAAAAATCAACCACCGAAACCGAAAACCGAAGATCGGTTCGGTTATTTCGGTTAATATGTTGGTTTTCGGTTCGGTTTCGGTTATTCGGTTAATAACCAAAAACCAAACTTTGAGTAAATTAACAACTAGCATAGTGAGCCAATCAACATGGTAGTTGAAGCTTTGCAATGTGAGATAGAAACAACATCATCACATGCAATGGTTGTAAGCTTTTAAACAATTTAGGTATTAGATATGTATAAAAACCTTATGTGTCATATGTCAATTACCTTATTCTTCATTTATAATTTTTTTCATTATAATAGTTTATCACAAAGTAACCTTAAAGATACACAAAAATGAAGGTATAAAAGCTAAAAATACCTGAATATATGAATGATTTGGTTCGGTTTCGGTTAATTCGGTTAACCAAGGGCACAAAACCAAAACCGACTTTTATTTACAACATTTATTTTTTTATAGAAAGTACATAACAAAACAAGTATAATATTGTTATATATAAAGATAATAATTTTTTTTACGTTTTTAAGCTCATATATCATTATTGTTTAGTGTTGTTTATTGTGTATGTTTGTTAGTTATTATGTTTTTCTTAATACTATTTTGTTTTTCTAAATGATAAATTTAAAATCATATAATGATTGGAATAACATTGTTGTGCATCTCTAACATGTAAAACACAATAATTAATTAATAACTAATTAATCTAATACAATAAAAACAATAATAAAATAACATAACGTTTCACTGTATTTTTTGATCGTTGTTATGTTATCTTGAACATAAGAGTTTTGAAAAATGCATGGGTATAATAATATCATTGTATATTTTTAATTGTAAACCACAATGATAGATAACCACAAGTTTATATAATCATAAAATAACACATTGTGTCATCTTCAATACCATGAGTTTTAAAAAATAAATTGGTGAAAGTATATTATTGTGTACTTCTAATTATAAAACACAATAATAGATAACAAGTTTATATAATCTATAGAAACAATAACATAAAATTAATCTAAAACATAAAATAGTATGATGAATACGTATAACGCACAAAGTAAAATATATGACACAATCAATTGATATTTGACAAAATAAACGTATAAGATACAATGAACTGATTTATTTGACACAATAACCAAAATGTTATCATTTTTAAAACAATAGAATGACATGTGTCAAATTCAGGTATGTTTTTCATCTTCTCGAATTCAGGTATGTTTTTCTACCTCATAATTTCATCTTCATAATTTCATATTCTCACATACGAAGTTCACTATTTTAACTCATATAATATACATATATCTAACATAGTAATCCTATAAAACATATAATGAATAAGTAACTCATGCAGTTATGTGTCACTTTTTACTTATTTCATATTTAATATTATTTCCTTAAATTTACTTAAAACTTGAAGTACACTTTTATAATTTCTAAATTTTTATTTTTATCTTTAATTTTTTTTTTCTAATACATAAAAAACATGACCAAATGACCATGCAGAAATAAGAAGTATCAGTCCCACCAAAGACAAAACCCACCACATTAAGGTAAAAAAATCAATAGTAAATAATTACTTGTCGATAAAATTATCCAGAAAGTTGAGATAATCAACGACGGATTACTAACACTATAATATCAATAGTAGATCGATCTTTGTGGGAAAATCTTTCTAACAAATATCCTTCGAAATTAGTTAAAGGAAAAGATTTTGAATATTCGTAAGTAGGTAGTCTTTCTAAAACTATATATCCGTCGGTAAGAAGCCGTCACTATATCACAAAAATCATTATAATTAATTTTTCGGTAAGTGTCCTCGTGATGATCCCTTTGTAATATCTGTCAGTAATCAGTCAAAGATTAAATTACTCACACCCTAATTTCCAAACTAGTATCACCGCTGAATATTTGTCGGTAACCATCTTCACTTACAACAGTCATCGGTGAACATCACTAGTTTTGTAGGGTACAATTTACTGTGTTGATGCAATTTATTATTAATATTACTTTTTTTATCATAACCAACAAATATGATATAATAATGCATATGTAAATAATAATAAATAACACTTATGTTACACTTTTTAATAAGCCAAATGTAAATGTCGGGATATTATGTCGAATCGTTCTAGCAGAATGTACATTCGTGTTTGAGAAATAACCTTGTCATCTAGCTATTTGTTTTTACTTTCCTGAATATTATTTTTCTTCTAGATATAAGAATCACATTGTACCACACATTGATAAGACCCTCAACAAGCCACACTTCATACCAATCGTCCTTTTGTTTTAATCTCCCAACTAAAGTTTTTATTATTTTTAGATTGTGAATTCAAGAATATTAAAAAGAACAGGTTAAAACATGTATTAAAAAGGAATTCTAGTCCAATATATTTGTATTTACCATCAAAAGAACACTAAAAATGTAAAATTACCACTAAAATCATATATTAATAGGGTAAATATATATATATATATATATATATATATATATATATATATATATATATATATATATATATATATATATATATATATATATATATATATATATAGGGTAGGGTTATCTTGAGAACCACCCTTTTTAGTGAGAACTCTAGGAACCAATATCAACCACACATTTTAGTCACATGCAAGTCACATGCCACTTCCACCTTTTTTTAAAACGTTCATAACTTTTTTTCATGACATTATTTTTTCATAAAAATTTCACCATTAATTTCATTATTTTTTTATCTTTCCAACGCCTACCATATTGATATATTTTTTTAAAAAAATTCATCCACCCGTTATTTACACATGTGTAAATTAGTCATTACATATGTGTAAATTCTGTTTTACACATGTGTAATTCCAAGAATTACATATGTGTAAAATGACGTTCGTAAAAAAACGAGATTTTTTTTATTTTTTATAATTTTTTTTATTTTTTTAATGGTAGAGGGAAACGAGAGAAACACTTCTGTGTTTTTACTTTTTTTATTTTTTTATTATTTTTTATTTTATGATTTTTTTGATTATGTTGTTGTTAATTACAATTTTGCCATTGAAAACTAGTGGTTCACATTGGTTCCTAGAGTTCTCACAAAAAAAGGGAGTTCTCATTTGATCCCTCCCTATATATATATATATATATATATATATATATATATATATATATATATATATATATATATATATCAATTGTTATCTAGTAGTGAATTGTATAATGCTGATGCATTCATAATTATACATTGGTATACATGTATTTTTATGCTTGATATTGATGCTTTAACATAAATAAAATTTTCAAAAGATCGAATATTGTATCAGTCGTTTGACATGTGAAATTATATAGAAAACACAATCGAGAAATGTGTTTGATAAAAGATGAATGAATGAATACTTAGGTTTTTTTTGTCAATTGAAGAGTTGTACATCATAAGATCTCATGATTCTAGGGAAATCTACCCGCTAGAAACTTAAGATTTCTCTAAACTTATCATAATTTCTTTACACAAATATCGCATGTCTTATTGTATTATTACAACTTACGATAAGTAATATGTAATACAATTAACAAAATATTTATTTTTCTAGTTTATATTATATAGGGTATATATAATAGAGACAATTTTATAGAAAAGCTAATCAAACTATATTTCTTAACTATAAAAAAACTATTACAATAAACTTTAACTAACATATTCTTGAATTTATTCTTTTTTACTTTGATAAAACTATAAATTATTAAAATATCTTTTAATACTAACTACATATTTTTTTAGAAAAATAGAAACTAAATGAAATAGGATTATTAGGTTGGGTTTTACAAACATCCATTTATGTTGTTGAAACACTTTATTGTCTCAGCTCTCTCCATGTATCTATATGTATGTATAGAAAGAGATAAATACTATGAAATAAATTAGGTGTACAAATAATATACACATTTAAAAACGATGAATGAGACATTGAAAAGAAAGGTGTATTATTCATTAATCAAAAAAAGGAAAAGAAAATTGTAGACCACATAGAGATCGATGCATGTGATATTGCAATTAATGGAGTGCAAACATCCAAAGGATCCACAATAAACCAGTGGCACAAGGGCCCCCATATTACATCCCGTGATCGAGTACTCCTAATAGCAGTAGCTTAGCCAATATGGGTTATATCTCAATCAAAATGATCATATATAAAATTAATAATAATATGTAAGATGGTGGGACATCAAATAAGTTTGGAAGTAATATTATATCATTCTGTATTATCTTCTGAGAAGATGATACATGACAAGATCAAAAGTAAAGATACATAGTCATGAGAAACATTATTAAATTAGAAAAAAGAAATTCTTTCTTAGATTGATGAGTAAAATTAACTAGTTATTTTATCTCCCGTGATGGAGTGTGAAGCTTGTATGTTACGAAATATGAAAATTATTCGAAATAGTATCAGACAAAAAATAAAGTCGTAACATGCATAAACAATAATTGACACATATTTTACGGTGACGACTGTAACCACATACATTATTATGAATACGATTGTAATATACATAATATTAATGACTCGTGAAAGTTTGAAGCCATTTTACACCAACTTTGAACCAATCCCCATAGCATCCTGCCCAAGTCGCAATGCGTCATTAGATGTTCCTAAGATTCAAAGAACCGACCACATACGGGTAAATATTTTATGAGGTTAAAGATTCCAAATATTTTACGATTTTGTTATAAATTAGATTTTGATTAATAACAAATGTACGACCCTGATTCAGAAGACATGTGTTATCTTAATCGGGTCCACTTATTTGTTTCCCAGTCGGGACCACACCACCAACCACATTAGAAGGAAACTTACAATTGTGAAAACTCTCTTTCTCAATGCTCCAGGTGAGACTTGAACACAATACCTCTCTATTTGTAACTGTTTTGGGTAGCTCACCTCAGCCACTTAAACCGAGGATAATTGGTTTTATTATAATACTAGTTTAAAACCTATGTGATACACAAAACGAATAAATGAGAAAATGCGAAATGAAAAAGAATGTTCATAATTTATAGATCTTTAAATTTTATTTTGTATACCATGTTTTATATTGTATTTATAATATTGTCATCTTTATCTAAGATTAATAGCTTTAATTTCTTTGCTTTATACTATATTAATATTGTATTATATGGATTTCAAATATAATTAGAAATTTTGTTAAAATCACAAAAGATAGCAACGTAAAAATATTTACTAATTGATAATTAACATTTTTAAAAAAGTTAATAGTTATCGAGCTTGTCAAACATTTACAATAACTTCAATAAGTGGAATCAACTAGTTAGTGTAAATAATTTATTTAGAAAATCAAATACGATGATACATGTAGACTTAAAAAATATTATAAATTTTTGATTGAGTCAACTATTAATTTCTAAAGTTAATTTATGTATAGTATGTTTTAGTTTTTAATTTCAAATTAGGATTGAATAATTGAATTTAACGGATGCCATAAATGTGTGACTTTTAACTTAATTAATTGCATTTGGAAATAGATTTTAAAACAAATCATGAAATATGATTTTGGTGGGAAAATAAGCTAGGAGGTGCTCTAAAAATATACCACGTGTCACATAAGTTATTCCTTTATTATATATTATAGATTATAGATTATAGATTATAGATTATAGATGTTAAATATCAGTAAATAATATAATAATAAAGGTTGCATCCATGGTTTATTTGGACAGCTTAAAAAAGGGTCATATTTTGTTTTGAAACATTCGGCTAATGCAGGCCCACTACATGTGATGATGAAAACCAAAAAAAGGACGAAAAATAATGAAACCGGTGGCCGGGAGAAAGGGTTGAACACACAACCTCTTAGACTTCAAATAAGAGGCAAACCCCTAAGGCAATATGCAATCGTTTTGTGAGAGGGGGCGTGAGTAGCCACGTCATCAATCATGCCCACGAAACAACACATCGCGTGTCCTTCAATGGGGGGCATGAGAGGGTCATCGTAAGTGCGGAAACAAAATATTTTAAACATTGGTAGATTGTCGTCTAAACAAAGCCAGATGGATATATGAGTTAGTACAATGTGTTACATAAGTAGTTGACAAAAATCATGAACAAAGTAAACCATAATGAAAATATCAAACCTGTTTTTCATGTCACAATATGGTGTGGATGTTAGTTACCAGAAAGAACAACTTAAAGACACTGTTGATGATATGGAAAATGGAAACTACTTTGTGTGATCACTCACATATTTCTAAAATACTAAGACTCAAACATTGGCAATTATGTAACGATATTTTTGCATAGTTGTAATACTTATATTGTGTTTTTAGTGGAGGATCTGAAACTGTACGTTTCTTCAAATTCGACCTTGTGCATACGTTACAATAATCGGATAGATTTGTTAGAGTTTTATTATTACAAACTACAAATATCTAAAGCACATAATAGCAATGTTGGATTTACACATGCTATAAAAACCTAAAGCACATTATAGAAATGTTAGGTTTACAGATGTTATATAGTTGAAAATTCTATAAATGAGCTAATTAACTTCTCTTTTGTGAAATAATAGGATTGGATTGACTTTTATTTGACAAGACATATAATGAGACTAAGGGCATTCACAACCTATTTTTCATACTCATTCATATAAATATATTAAAAATTACTAATTTTTTTATATTTTTCAATTAAATAATATTTTTTTATACTTTTATCATTATTTTTTCTCTTTCCTCCACTCACAACCTCTCGAAAAAATTAAAAAATTATAGGGGTTTGAACAGTGTTTCTCCAAAATACAGATTGAACAATAACATTTTCTCTTTTATTCACTCATAAACACTTATAAACATAACATATAATATAAGAAATACAATCAAATCAGTTTAGGAAACGGGATGTGAATGCTCTAATCACAACAAAAGTACCAATACTAACTCCCCCCACACCCACACACACACAAATAAAACCCTTCTAGCTAGCTAGTCCTACGTCAAGGCTATTTTACAATAATTTGCTAGGGATACCGTCTGTCGATAACCCCCAGTAAATTTCATGTGTGATAATGCATCAATGATGGTTTGATGGATCCACATCCCACTTTCACTAAAGGATTTTCGAGGGGTTTGTCTTTCGTTAAAAGCCATCTGTTTTGTAGTAAAGCACTCTTTTGATATAATTATACGACAAAAGATTATTACCAACTTTTTGGTATGTGAAATTTACATTATACCGACCAAAATACTTTACAACCAAATTAGAATTTGCTTGATATGTGACAAGTAATGAATAGAATAAAATTTATAATATTGAGTAGCATGTATGCATGTCTGTACTTCTTTCAATACGGGTAACATTACATTTCATCTAATTTTTTATTTAAGGTAATTAAGTAGGTAAATCACTTAGTAACTTCAAGTTAAAGTTAATTAGTAGTTATCATTGTTAACATTTTCTAATTACATACTAATATTTATCAAATTTGTTCTTAAATTTTAAAACTTATTGATAAGCTCTTCAATTATTAAACATGTACACGATAGATTCCACTATTTGTCACCAATCACCATCACATGTCGTCTACAAACCACTATTTTAAATATGTAATTCAGTTTAAACACGACACACAAACTCGCACACAAAAGTTAGTTTTGCGAATAGCCTACACCTTAAAAAACTGCGAACTAAATAGAAACATAAACACATTAATTTCACAAATATTACAATGATTTCAAATAAAATAACCCACAAATCATATTTGATTTCAACCCAACACTTCTTTTCAAAACTCTCAATGTCCAAAGTTGAATCAAATTCTCAGTTTCAAACCCTAATAGACCCAAATGAATCGAATACAAACATACATAAGATTTATAATAAACATATGCTAAAATCACAACCCTAAACGGTTTTATAAATATTATTCATAGGTTCTTCAATTATTTATCATGTGCATGATAACCTCCACCACTCGTCACCAATCACTATCACATGTCATCAACAACCACCGTTTCAAATATGTAATTTGGATCAAACACATACAAACAAATACACACACAGACAATTTGATTTCATCAATACCCCCACACATTTGGAAGTTGCAAATTGAATGGAACACGACTACGTTGATTTCACCAAGAAAACACATTGATTTAAAAGAAAAACAATTATTTCAATACGAACATAAGAACCAAATAAACATTGAATTTCGATTTTAACCACACACTCACATTCAAAACCCTTAGCGTCCATATCAAAATTTCAAATTTCTCAACCCTATATCATACATATATGAATCAAAACAGACATACATTAGAATCGTAACAAACACATGCCTGAATCATAACCCTAATCGATCTTCAAAATTGGAAGGCAAGGACATACACAAATCAAATTCAACAAATAAACCTACAAACTCAAATACAACTTTGTAGTCACTCCATACATGTTCCATTTCTCAAGTTTTTCAAGGTTTAACAAGGTTGTTGGAGTGTCTATAAGTCGTCAAAAGAAGCGAATACTATAACGGTTGTTGGGGGAGGGCCAAGGGGGTGTATTAAGTTTTTATTTGTATTTTTATTTTTTTGAAGGGTAACAACTCTAATTTTTCTAGAATATATATTTTTTGGGTGAGGTTTAAATCCATAAATCTTTTGATTGTCAGAAAACACCTCTTACCACTAGGTCTAAACCTGAGTTTTTAATTTTATTTTTTGAATAGATAATAACAACAGTAATAATAGTAATATATAATTATACAAAAGGAACGACTACCAACCCCTTATATATAACAACAATTACAAGGGTACAAAGGGGCCAGTGCAGGGGAGTGGTGGCGAAACCTAGGCTGCTAGAAGCTTGATTAATACATTGTATTGTATTCTACAAATTGTTTATGCACTATTTGAAAAATAAAACATATTAAATTTTGTTATAATCATAAGTTTGCCAATTAACACCACTGGTTTTCATTTAATGTTTTCAAGATAAAATATGTTTATTTAATATAAAAAACATATTTTCTAAAGATACAGTTTAAACATGTCAGGTAGCCTATCAAAATCAATTCCATTTCTTCGACAGCATAATACATAATATTAGTGGGCTTTTACACTTTTATTCCAACCATTTTCTGATCAATTTGTCATGAAACAATAACCAGATATAAATGTGCATTGGAGTCTTTAAAATACGCGTCTATGATAATCGTGATAAAACAAGCCAAATACGTCAATTTGGAGCTTTTATACTACATTTCTTGTTGTCGTCAAACATGTCTTTTCAGTTTACGACTTATTAGTAACTCCTAATATTTACACTTTAATCCGTCTTATAAACATTTCTTAAATTTTGGTTCTTTTTCTTTAAATAATTCCTTTATTTATACCATACTATGTTAAAAACCTGTGTATTACACTAGGTTTAATAACTAAAGTAATAAAAATTTTAAAGCAATGTTTTAAGTTTTAACAAGTAACAAACAATAACATTAGAAAAAAAAATAATTGGGAAAAAATCTTAGGAGCTAGAATTGTGACACGTAACAACCAGTGGCGAAGCATAGTTGGGACTGGGGGGGCTGCCGCCCCCCCCTCTATTTTCCGTCGGTAGTGTAAATTTTTGGCCCGTAAGTGTAAAATTTTATATAAAACTCGAGTTCGCCCCCCCTTAAAAAAATTAATTTCGTCCCCGCCCCCCTATAGGATTGTTCAAGCTCCGCCACTGGTAACAACATTACCCTAAGAACTTGTTACTAGAAAACCCGCAAGTTCACGTCAATACCCTACTAATAACATAATAAGATAAATAACAGCTTGCTCTGGAGATATAATCTTCAAGAGATTATGCCAAAAAAGAAGCAAAAGAGAATTCATGTCGAACTTTCGCTAGAGAGTAATAAGACGATCATCACTTCATCACCATGTTTGTAAATATTCAAGGACGGTTTAGAAAGTTGTGTCCTTTTAGATAATTTTTAAGGGGTTGTTCCAATGGAATGGTTTGCACCGAAGCATTGTGCCCATAAATAGTGTAACCTTATGTGTCAAGACAATTGCGTTACTGAAGACAAATTGGAGGTAACTGGTAGTGCTATGGCAAGAGGTCATTAGTCTACAAATTGTTCATGTTGATGGGGATGTTATAGTGCCCTTAGCATCAAAATTGTATAGACTACTCTAGTGATTTTTCGTCGATACATAGTTATGAACAACAACCTCAACATTGTTACGATGAATCAGAAATCAAAAATCAAATTACAAGATATTGGTAATAGAAACCATTGTGAGCAACAACAACATGTTTTTGATGAACTAGAAATCGAATTACATGATATTGGAAATGAAAAACCAAATACATGAATCTCCCGTAACGAACTCAAATATTTTATTTGTTGATTCCCTTATTTTTATTACAATTCCTGTGATTCGTTACTAATTTGTTGTCACTTCAAGTGTTTCTTATAACATTTCATTTATCAAATCCCCTACAATTAACTCGAAATGGTAGATTTTTAAAACAATAAATTTAGGAAACGAGAGATGAGGTTATATCTTTTTTTCCCCCTCATGAAGACATCATGGTAAATTGTGTCTTCTCCTCTTTAACTAGTGAGTGTTCAAATCTTGTGATGTGCAACTTTTGTAATGTTAGAGGTAGTTAATATAATTAAATTAGTTCTGTGAAAAAGATTATATCCCTTTTTAAATGAATATTGTGAAATAAAATCATAGATTGAACTTTGAAGTATCATAAATTTGAAAGTTGGGCTAAAAGGAGCCCAAAGAAAAGCATGGACTTTAAACTTCCGAGGGAGTTATCAGGCATGTGTAGGAATCGAACGAACTCCAGATAAGTCTAATACTTATTATTCTATTAAGTAATTAAACAAATCCTTATAATCTCTTTTAAATCAATTGATTAGAAGACATCGTTCAAACTTTACGTATAGTTTAGAGTAAAATGGCTCAAATGTGGAGGTTTGGGTTCAAACCTTGGTCTCTTCATTCGCACGGGACAAGAACAACCACTAAGACAAGTCAGTAAGCCCTATTTGTGTTTTAATTTATGTTTTAACTCGATTAAAACATGTAACATGTGGTTAAAAATAATTGTTGAGTTACTATTTATTTGCTTAGCTTTCTAGAAAACACACACATAATTACTAAAAGGCCAATCTTAAACCAACCCAAAAGGTTTGACTTAGAAATGTTTGAAATAAAATTGATTCATATTATTATTTGAAAGTAGGATGTTACTTTTTAGAATGCAATTATTATGTTATATTTGTCCAAACACTTGAAAACTCATTTGATTTGTTTGATTCAATAACACACCATTCATTTTATCATGCACCCTCGATTCCTCCTTGATTTGAAGGTGTATTTGTATTTGTTCAAAGATAAACAATTTTTTGAATCGTCCAATCTTTTCCAAATCCTTTCTTGGAATGAAGACAATTATTTAGCAATAATTGTTTTTATTATGAAAATAAAGCTTGATGATTGATGAACCTTCATGCCTATCACATTACTTTTGTTTACCTAACTTGCAGTTGTTTGTAAAAGATATTCTTATGATTAAATGATGTGTCTTACAATTAAAAGATTAAACCTTCAAATCCTGCAGAGTGCATGTTATGATGTATTTATCCCATTATTAAAAAAACCTAACTCGTATTTCACAAACTTGAGGAACATAGATTAAGAGGCTTTTTGACAAACTTGTGCTGGATTATTAAAAGCTTTAACTAAATAATAGGTAATCTTTTAAACAATCAACATGTTTCTAAAACCTTCTCATTAATAGGCTGTATAACTCATTAAGTGGCGAAAGAAACGCACAACCTCTGACCAATTGAGAGGTAGCTTTTTAATGGAATCATCAAAAAACTATTAAACAGCCTTTAAGATTCCTAACCTCTTTTACAACTAATATATTTAAAATTAAAATTTTTGTACCATATTTCTCATGATTGTGGAAACCCAATAAAATTAATGGGATGGATATAATTGTCATTTTCTTTTATTGTTCTACTTCAACGTTATCGCTTCATTATAGAAGACTAAATAAATTTAATGTAAAAAAAAAAAAAACTCTTATAGAATAAAGATAGAAGAGTATACAAAAGATCTCTACTAGAAAAGGTGTTTGTGCCGGAAAAAGTCTATCACAATTAAACAACCGTTGAAATTCGTTGAAAAATTAGTGGTGATACTCACAAAAAATAAACCTTGTTACAAATTATACTATCGATTTAGGTTAATGCTTTTCTCATATGTTTGGATGGTACACAAAGAATAAACCTTGTTCTATATCATACGAAAAGGAATGGGAACTAAATGATGATAAGTACATATATTAGCTTTAATATTACTTAAGATTCTCGGTCTTTATTTCCTGGTTTGAGAGATAAATAATCAAAATTTTATGTGTTTATAGTTATAATACTTTTATTGCTTAAATTCTTCAATAGTGATAAGTACCTTTTTTTAACAGAATAATAATAAGTAGGTGTGTTTACGGTTCGGTTTCAAACCACGAAACCGTTCAAACCAGTCTTTGGTTTGGTTTCGCGGTTGGTTTTATTCTAAATTTTTGGTTTGTTGGTTTCATAATTTTCAAACTGTTGTTAACGGTTTGGTTTACGGTTTAGACAAAAAGACACATTGTAAAAAACTGGACCGGGCTGCGTCTATATGATATGTATAAAATAAAACTATTAACGCTTTGGGGGTTTAGAAAAACTTCTAGGTAATTTGAGTTTGGGCCTTTGGGCTGATAAAATTGTTATTTGATAACTAGAATTGTTACACCCTTTTCACTAGAAGTTTGGGGCAAGTTTTATATAGGTTTTTAGAGCAGATTTATGGTTGCATTTTGGCAGGTTTTTGGATTGGTTTAGAGTTGGTAGGTTTCTGGACCTTTTTAGGGTTGCAATTTGGTAGGTTTTTGGTCTGTTCTAGACAGTTTATGGACTTGGCTTAAATTGGCCTAAAAACCCGAACCAAAAAAAAAAAAACTCTGGAACGAAATACTAGTAATGGTTTGGTTTGGTTTGTTTTCACCTTTGAACAGTTCGATTTTTGTTTTTTTAGTGATAAAAAAACGTTAATAACGGTTCGGTTATGGTTTGATTTAATAACTAAATATCGGACCGTGAACATCCCTAGTACTATCTACCTGATGTGATTATTAGTTGAGTAAAAAAAGCTTGTAGTTAGTCGGTTAATAAATGAAAATTTCAAGTGTAGCTTATCTAGAAAAGTTTTTTAAATTCTTTTTAAAGTTTATAATTTATTCTTAACTAAGGATTTAGGACGTTATTAAACATGTAAAGCATTATCTTTTTAAGTGAATATTATAAACTAGGCTAGAAATAAGTGTAATACACAAGTTGAGTAAAAAATATTAGGTAATTAATATTGGAGATTTAAGAATTATAAAAAAATAAAATTTAAAAAGCATGTATATAGAAATAAAATACAATAAAAAATAAAAAAATATTATTAAAATGTTGAATAAAAAATAAACATATTTTTTGTAAAAGTAAAATGTAAATAAAATAAATAATTGCAATTAAATTCATACATACTTTTTAATTTTTGATAATACTAGTTAGACTCCTCTCTCGCTTCTCGGCAAGTCTTAATCATTTTTGACACAATTAAAAGATAAGGAAAAAAATAGTAGGCCGTTGTGACTGTAAACAATAGTTTACCACGCTAAAATAAAGAACACAATATCTAAATGTTCATCGTCATTGCCTATCAACAATCGGCATCATACTATCCATTAATTTCCAAACGTAATAAATGGTCCAAAATGCAACATGATGAACTGTTACCGATTAGAAAACAAATAAAATCCTTGTCATCATAACCATGTGATTTTACATAACCAAATTCGGCTTAGATGAGTGTGCAGCCATCATCAAAGCCTTTAAACATAACATCGGATAACAATAGGCATCGCACACCGAAAACAAAAACTAATTTCATGCTTAGATGAACGTAAGTCACCATCACTGCCATAAACACTCATGAAGTTCAGGTCCATATGATAACAAAGTCATCATCGTCATCATCATTACCAAGTAACAGTACCAAGCTGTTTATAGTACTCTTCAACAATAGAGAACAAAACCGGGAACAAAGAATTCGGATGAGCCCATGCTCACTGTCATCGATTGTAACATAAACACCATATTTCTTATTCATAAAAGAAGTTATCAGATCTAAAATCTCTAAAAAACATTAAAAATTAGGACAAAAAAACAAATAAAGGGAACCATGCAAGCATCGTCGCAAGAAATGACAGAGGTAAATGACCGCCAACCAAGAGGTCGCCGATAATGGCGGAGAACACACAACCACCTTGTTTCATCTCTCTCTACATGCCATCAACACCATCACCAACACGTAACAAAAGAGGAGGTGAGTAAGCTGGTGGGGAGGCGAAAATAAAAAAAGGGGGGGCAAAACACACCACCACCCACGCCAAAAAAGCGACGGAGACAAATGGTCTTCGGTCGACCCAAAACCCACCGACAGTGACAACGAGACACCACCATTTTCCCTTTTTCTCTCTACAAGGCATTGCCCGGATAACCAAGAAACACCGAAAACCCTAGCTAAAAAGGGCACCACAGAAAAGCACGTAAAGACACGTCACCACTCCCGGTGGAGACGACGGAGGTAAACGTCCATGCTTGACCCTAGGACCGCCAACAACAACAATATGACAACACCGCCGAACCCTTTCTTTCTTTACAACGCATCGAAGACGTCTCCAAGAAACACCGATGACAACATTTAGAAGGGGGGCTCACAAACAAGATGCATAGTGGAGTTGTACAGCACGCAAACCAAATTATAAAACAATGTTCATAATTTATTAGTTAACTAGAAAACTTTACTCAGAAATAAACTTAAACACTGTAACACACAACCTTTCTTCTCTTCTGTACACACCATCGTTTACGAGATCATGAGATCGATCAGACGCCATTTTCGACCTCTCACCAACCCTTTCGAACGAACCATCACCAATGCTTCATCTTCTTCTGAAACCCTTTGCAGAACCCCAAATCTTGAAAAATCTTTCTTCAAACCCCAAAACAGTGAAGAAAATCTTGTAAAAAGGCTATTACGAGAAAACAAACATGAAGAAGCTGTTATTAAGTTGTGTGAACGATCCCGTTTAACAGAAGCAATTCAAGTGCTTGATCGTATTGAACGCCCCTCTTCGTTAGTCTACTCTAAACTTCTTCAGCTTTGCCTTCAACAGAAAGCCCTTGAAGGCACCAAAAGGGTACATGAGCATGTAAAGAGATCTGCTTCTTTACTGAGGGTATCTAGCTTCAATCGAATTGTTGATATTTACTGTAAATGTGGGAGTTTAGTGGATGCACGTATGGTGTTTGATGAAATGCGTGAGAAAGATTTGTGTTCTTGGAATATAATGGTATCTGGGTATGCAAAAGCTGGACTGCTTAAAGATGCAAGGAAACTGTTTGATGAAATGCCTGAAAGAGATAATTTTTCATGGACTGCAATGATTTCGGGATATGTTCACCATGGGTTTCCTAATGATGCATTGCAGTTGTGTAGAACAATGTCGAAAGACTATAATGTTAAGTGTAATAAGTTTACGGTGTGTAGTGCGCTTGCAGCTTCGGCTGCAACTCAGAGTTTAGCTATTGGGAAAGAGATTCATGGTCATATTGTGCGAATGGGGATAGATTCTGATGCGGTTGTTTGGAGTGCTTTATCAGATATGTATGGGAAATGTGGGAGTTTAGATGAAGCTAAACATGTATTTGATAAGACGTCAGATAAAGATGTTGTTACATGGACGGCAATGATCGATAGGTGTTTTAAACATGGGAGGAAGGACGAAGGATTTCGCCTGTTCTCAGAGTTGTTAAAGTCTGGAAATAAACCTAATGAATTTACATTTGCTGGAATATTAAATGTATGTGCACTTGATAACCTGGAATCTTTAGGCAGGCAAGTGCACGGGTATATGGCACGCATTGGGTTTAATGAATCTTCATTTGCAGCAAGTGCTCTGATTCATATGTACTGCAGGTGTGGGAACATAGAGATTGCAGATAGAGTGTTTAAGTGGATACCAAAGCCAGATTTAGCTTCATGGACTTCATTAATCAATGGGTATGCTCAAAACGGTCAACCTGATGAATCTTTAAAGTTATTTGAATCGCTACTTGAGTCTGGAGTTAAGCCTGATCATATCACATTTGTTGGGGTTCTTTCGGCTTGTACACATTCAGGGTTGGTTGATAAGGGGCTTGAATATTTTAATTCCATAAAAGAAAAACATGGATTGGCTTATACTGTTGATCACTATGCTTGTGTGGTTGATCTTCTTAGCCGATCAGGCAGATTTAGTGAAGCTGAAGACATGATTAAGAAAATGCCCATGAAACCGGACAAGTTTTTGTGGGCTTCTTTACTTGCTGGCTGTAGAATTCATGGAAATCTTGATTTGGCAAAAAGAGCAGCTAAAGAATTGTTTAAGATAGAGCCTGAAAATGCAGCCACTTATGTCACTCTTTCCAACATTTATGCAGCTGCGGGTAAATGGGCTGACGTGGCAAAAATCCGGAACTTGATGGATGTTAATAAAGTGGTGAAGAAACCGGGTCGAAGTTGGACTGAAATTAAGAGAAAAGTGTACACATTCTTGATGGGAGATACATCAAACCCAAGATTAAATGAAATCCATGAGTTATTAGAAGAATTGCAAAAGAAGATTAGGGAGGAAGGTTATGTCCCGAAGACAGATTATGTGCTTCATGATGTAGAAGATGAGCAAAAGGAGCAAAACTTGTCATATCACAGTGAGAAACTTGCTATTGCATTTGCAATTCTTGTTACTCCACCAGGGACTTCGATAAAAGTATTTAAGAATTTGAGGACCTGTGTTGATTGTCATACGTTTATTAAGTATGTCTCTAAACTTGTTAGTAGGAAAATTATTGTTAGAGATTCGAGTAGGTTTCATTGTTTCGAAGATGGGAGTTGTTCATGCAATGACTATTGGTGAGATTACTCAATTCATTATTGGGAATCAAGGAGGCTGCATGGTGCCATATGAGAGCACTGATGATTTGTTCTTATTCAATTCTGGTATGCAACTATTGGATTCTGAGTGTGTAGATGTTGATGGCTGCTCATTTGAAGTGAAAAAGGATGAAAGCTGAAATTGTGCAGGGATGATTCTTGAAACGTGGATGCCGAATTTGCCCCTTTTGGTCATTCTGATTTCAGGTTTATCTTGTGTTGCTGTGGTGACCTTTGTAAGTACTTGGGCTGTTACTTATGGAACTGCTGTTTCCCTTGGCTTCCCTCATCAGGTTTGTAAACATTAATTAATTTCAGGTATTCAATTTTGTCAATTTTATAGATTAATGTTTGATTTTATGTAGGTTATGATCAATGGTTAGTTCTCTAGTTGCAGACTTGAATACTTGATATTGTGATAACCTCGTC
Organism: Flaveria ramosissima; assembly: GCA_025215565.1. Lineage (NCBI taxonomy): Eukaryota > Viridiplantae > Streptophyta > Magnoliopsida > Asterales > Asteraceae > Flaveria > Flaveria ramosissima. Next base: position 48,473,165 of record CM046044.1, read on the forward strand.
AATAAACTCGAACAGCAGCCCTCTTCACATCACATGGTAAGTAATAAGTTTCTTTTGGCTAATTCTATCAATGGGTATTAAGTTAAGTACTATTGACTTGACACTGTTGTAACACTGTTAACTATAATGAATATCAGATTAGCTATGTATTTCTGAATGCTTAATAGTTTATTTCTTCTTCTCTAAGTAGTAATGTCTTGATCTACTGTGCATATCTTGATGTTGTGAACAAACCATGAATCTTACAGAAGTGCAAAGATGAAGACCAGAAGATGATTAAGCTCCAAAACTGTTGTTTTTTTTTACTGTAAACATGCAGTTGAGCACATTCATCAAGTTGTATGATTGGGTTGGTTAGGCTTGGCTAGTTAGCATCCTTGACCCCTTTAGATTAGGTCACCGAATAAGCTCAAGATAGGTGTTGAACTTCACTTGAAACATACACGCAGACAATTCTACAGGTCACAGCCTCTTTTGTTGGCATTAGTTATCCCTAGGGGGTTCATAAACCATAAAACAAAACCACTCAAACTGTAAAAAAAGGGGAAAAAAAAATCGGTCTGTTTGAGGTTTATAGGTTTGAAACTTGGAACTTCTTGTGTAAACGTAACTGACTTGGTTGAGGTTTATTATTCTTTTTAGTGAATTGTCGAGTATTTTTATCTAAAAAAGATTTTTTTTGCATCCCCTCCTCAATGTTTTAAAAAGTTATCATTTTCATCCAAAAAAGTTAACTTCATTAATTTAAATTGTTAAACATGTTTTAAACTACAAAACAAAATCCCTTAATCACGTAACAATAATCGAGTGGACTGAATCACGATGTAGGGGAGATAAAGACTAGCGGTGATGGTCTCTATTATATAACCCCTTTGCAATGGGTTTCCGACCGACACAAAAAAGAGGTCCATTCTCCTCCCCCACCAATGAGCCAACAATATCATGATTCAGTCATGTTGAAAGCTTTGAAGATGAAAAGATGAAACGTTCGATTTAGGTTTCATGAATGGAACAATAACACGTGAATGAAATTTTAACAAGAATTTGTTAATATACATTAGGATTTTGTCTTTATACGCAAAAATACATAACTGCCTATTTTAATTATAGATGGTTTAACGTTTTAAATTAACGGAGTTAATATTTTTGGATGAAAATAATAATTTTTTAAAACCTTAGAGAGCTAGATGCAAAAAAATCTTATTTGAATGAAAATGACAAATATGACCAAACCATATGAAGGAAAACGACAATTCACTCTTTCTTTTTCTTTTTCATCTTCGGAATATGTAAATGTGCTTTTGAATAACATTTTATAAATCATCTTTATCGGTCGAATATGTAAATTTGCTTTTGAAAATTTCTTAAGGGCACCTAGTTAAACCGTCAAACAAAATATATCTCTTGTTTGACGACTAACCAACCCAACTAGTTAGTTTGTCCTTTTTCAAAATCATAGTTAGTGGTTCAACCTAGAATTCTCATCAACATCTGCCAAATTAACGGAGTCGGTAAGCATCTTTAATTAACACTTTTTGGAACATCATTTAGATTATTGCTATAAAACTATATATACACGGGGACGTTATTATACAAAGTGTCGAAAATAACAAGTCTGCGTCATAATGATGCTCAGAATGTGCATAATCATTTAAATTATATGATAATTACATAAGTTATGGTTATAATCGCATGCAATAATAATTATTCAATTTATAAAAAAATAAGTATTTAAGTTATATGATATTTACGCTGAGTTATGCTTATAATTATGTATAATAATAGTTACTCAATTTAAAAAATAATTAATCAAGTTATATAATAATTACGCAAGTTATATTTATAACTACATAAGTTATGTTTATAATTACGCAGAATATTAATCCTGCAAGTTATACATATGATACATAGATGTATTTTAAAGAAAGTTGATTTAAAAAGAATATAGAAAAACTATACTTAAATTAAAGAGACAAACTGCTTGATTTTATGATATTATTATTATTACTATAGAAAAATACTATATAATCTTCATACTCTAATAAAAAAGTAACTTTAGATGTCATTGTCAACATCACAATCATCCTCACTAAAATTTTCTTGGCTCTCTTTTCTATTAAATAATTATCTTAATTACTAATAGTATTATAAAATTCTTTTACATTTAATAAATTTAAAAAAATAGATCTATCTATTAATGTTATTTCTAAATAAATAATATTTTATAAAATAATAAACTTTTCTAAAGCATACAACTTTTATAAAAATACGAAATATTTAAAAATTGGTATTTTTACAAATTCATTTTTTTTAAAACCAAAAATAATTAAATTTGGGAGTTATAATAAGAAAATTTTTAAAAAATAACATTTTTATACGGTGTGTTTTAGAACAAAGTGTTTATCTTCTTGGAAATAATTTAAAAAATAAAATTTTAAAAGGTTGATATCACTGTTTTATTAATTATAGTCATTTTCTCATACGTAATTTCTGTCATATCATATCTTAAAATATTATTTTATAGTTAATAAATTTTATTATATTAATATTTTATTTTTTCAACCCGTGTAATACACATATTTACTAAAGCTAGTAAATTATATACGTTTATAAAGAAAATTTTAAGAAAATTCAACGGTCACGGGTTATTTTCAATTTTACCCCGCTCGTGTGAATTGTTTATTTCATGTGTGATAAATTTATCGTAAGATCTAGATAGGTTTGTAGATCCTTTGAACCCGTTTTACTTGTTTTTTAATTTTTATTTTAAATTAGAAAAAAATAATTACCGATACCTATTATAATTTTTTTTCTTGAAATACTTCTTACGGTATAACTAAATATTATAAAATGTTAAAATAAGAAAAATAAAGTTCAATTTTTATTCACTTATTAAATTTTAAAAGTTAGAAAACAAACAATAAATTGTAATACATTTTGTTTTTGTGGCTATAAGACCATCCACAACGCAAGCAAAAACACACACGCTCGTCGCCGCTTTTTGCCGCCTGTCGGACAGGCAACACCATGTCTGCCCGTCTGTCTGTCGCCCTTCCCCAACGGCGCCCCAATGATGGCTCGATTAATTTGTGTGTTGGTTTGTGTTTTTTATGGGTGTTGCGGAAGGATGGATATTGTGTATTGTTGGAGGGAAAATGTGTTTGTGGGATATATGGGTGCGAGTGAGTGAAAAGCTGATGTGACATTTTAAATGTAACTCTTTGTAGGAAGGGCGGGTTGTAGCGTCACAGATAGTCTAAGCGTTGTGGATGCTCCCCATTACTCGGATGAAAGTGGATCTAGCGTTAGAGATAGTCTAAAGATCAAACTTGACAGAGGTAATTGAATTTAAAATATCAGTGTGATAAAAAACACCTTGTTGTTGGGTGTTTATTCGTCGTCAGAGCTGTTGTCGCGTAGTCTTCAGCATAAGCGAGTTTTTGAATGGTAAGTGGGTGATATTCCTCATGCTGCCTCTTCCTCGTTTATTTTTGCCTCTTACCTGATGATTGCCTTTAAACTTTGAAATATGTTGTATTCGTTCCATTGCGTCCAGGTGGTGTTTCGGAAAAATGTACATATCCTCCGCTAAGGAGATAACTTTGTTCTTTTTAGTAATATGACCATGTCGGTAATTGAAAAGGGGAATACAAAGCTACGGCAAAATCTTAGACGACTAGTAACTCACTAGCCATAGTGGTTACTAAATCACCACCATGGTGGTTACTAAATCATTGGTCAAAGCAATCGTAGACGCTTGCTTGTTTGTTTATAAGTTCTTATTATATTATCTAAAATTTAAAGTAAATTTATTCTGGTATGTGGATACACAAACAATACAAATGTATTCGAATTCTTCATTTTTTGCCACAAATTAGGTTATTCAACGAGCAGTAACGCAAAGATACGAACCCTGTGAAGCCGTTCAAACTTTAGAAGCTAAATTCACATCATTTTCTAAGTTTTCAAATACTAAAATCAATTCATTTTAACATTTTTTTTACATTTTAAACTATTTCTAATTAAGGTATGACAATTTATATTGAGTATCATGATGTTGGAGTGTTTCTTGAAGAGGTCTTGTCAAACATTAGTTTGTCTAAATTGTCAAATGACAAAACTATTGAATCATGAACTTTGTTATCCTATTATAAACCACATCTACGTAAAAATTACAACTACTTTCATCATTTGACATTGTTGTTTCATCTCCTGGCGAAATACCTTTCACCACATTACAATATGTTTCTATATGTTTTTTCGTGGTCGACTTTGATTCCAACTTACAAAAGGTAAGGCCCCGTTCCCGGGGACCTCACAATTGGTCATTCACAGCATTAAATACATTAAACACTATAAATTTACAAGGTTAAGCAGCGGAATTATTTTAACAAAAGCCATTCATTTCATTAAAAACACTTTTGTTGAACAATACACTATTGTTTAACCGAATACAAAAGAATTGTTTAATTGCATTACAAAACAACAGCAATAACAAGTATGAATGGATGTCAGTCTTTTCCTGCCGAGTAGCTTCACCCTCGTGCCATCCTCAGCAATGATTACCTGCCAACTGAAAATGTATAAAAGTCAGCGTTGCTGAGTGAGCTCTAGTAAAAAGTATACATATGAAAATACTCTTTCTGTAAAATTTCATCTTTTTATACATGAGCACACATTAACTATACAACCAGATAATGCTTTTTCTCTTTACTGTATGCCTTGTTTACTCTGTACTCTTTTATCTTTATCTTTCACTGTCTATGTGGACCAATGAGCAATACCCTAAACTATATGCGCGGGGAAACTGGTGCTGGGCCCTCTGGTCCCTCAATGGGCTCTGATTACTGTATACAAGGTCGGCCCAGTCACCTAGGGTACACTGCAAAGGTCCGCCAATCTCAATTGACTGGCCCCGTGTGCATAATAGGGTAGCTAACCCGCATCACAGTTGAGCTAACGACAACATGGTCGTGCACCTCCTATAAGCTTGCAAGACTTGTTAACATTTTATTTAAGTTCCACTTCTCTTCTTCATTACTCTTTCGCTTTATTATTATTAATAATACTTTACGTTACGATAATAAACACACCACGTAAAGTCATACAATAATAATGATAATAATAATAATAATAATAATAATAATAATAATAATAATAATAATAATAATAATAATAATAATAATAATAATAATAATAATAATAATAATAATAATAATAATAATAATAATAATAATAATAATAATGATACGAAACAATCATTATAATGCATGGAAGAAGGCATTTAATAAACCATAGACAAACAACGTTCAAAACCCTATCTGCACAAACTCCCATAAATTCCTGTAATAAATTCTAAGTGTTAGGCGCACCTACACTATTTGGGCGCATGAGCCCTGATTGGGCGCTTCTCCACTATGTAGGCGCATCAATCAACACTTAACCGTTTTAACACTTAGGCGCATGAACCATTCAGGCGCATGAACTATTCGGGCGTATGGTCCACTCGGACGCATGCACACTTAGACGAATGGGCCATTCGGTCGCATGAACACTTAGGCGCATGGGCCATTCGGTCGCATGAACACTTAGGCGTATGGCCATTCAGACGCATGAACACTATCGGGGCGCATGGCCCTACACTTAGTCGTCCGACTAATATTCTAGGCGCATGAACCACTGTTGAGGCGCATGAGTTACACTTAAAACATTTCTAAGGCATTTCCAGGCGCATGAGCCTTATTTAGGCGCATGAACCTTCTGCTCAACATGTTTCTAGGATATTTTTGAACCCAAACATCAAGCCTATTTGTTCTAAGCTTACCAAGGTCATTCTAAGCATGAACAACATAATAACACTTAAGGAACATCATCAAACATGCATAATACATACGGGTATACATACATAATCATAATAAAACCGTTTAAATATATTTTCAGCCCCAAGAAGAGTTTAAAACAAGTAAAACCGAGGTCTAGAAACTCACCTGCTGCAACTTTGGGTGTATCTTCCTTCTAACCCGAATGCAAATGAGTTCAAACACCTAGAAACCCACCAAACACACACACGAACACATACACACAAACACATAAGCATATAACCGAGACAAAACCCATCATAAACACTTAAAACCCATGAATTCTTACTTTGAATTCAGCCTCTTCTTCTTCTTTTTTTCAACCCGAGAGTTCTCTGCTCCCTCTCTCTATAATCCGATTGCAAAAAGGTGAAAAGTAGCATTGTGTGGCGGCCATGTTGCTTTTGTATCAACTTTTATTATTTTTGTTCTTTTGACACTTTTAACCCCTAAACTTGGGTTAGATTGCATTTTCTACTTTTATTTACTTTAATAGAATAACCGGGTGTTACACAAAACAAACCACATTTTTTACATTAGACTTTATACTAACCAATAAAAATGTTGTCAGATAGCTTGGTTTCTCGTTATAAGTTGCACCGTAACAATGGTTAAGTTGCTTGAAGAAGAGGAACCAACTCTTTATATTCCATTTGAGTTACTTAACTAAAAAAAAGTTAACCATTATAAAAGTTTAAAAATTAATTACGCCATATTAAAACTTTTGTAAATTTTAATTTGTTGTTAGAAAAAAATTATATTGTTTTATTTTAAGACAATTATAAATAATATTTGTTAAAATCAAATGAGTTAACTGGAATATACATTAAGGGTTATGATGATTTATGAACTTACAAATATCTTAAGAACTATGATAGCTAATATCAATTGCTTATATTTTTCAAATACTTTTATACTTTGTAAATTCAGTTTTATATACATTATGTAGGTTAGAAATTCAATTATTATTTTCTTTATGATTTTCAAGCGAGATGATTAGATATTACATAAAAAAATCAAGTATCGATAGAAGTTCTCGTAATTTTTAAAATATTTATAAGTTTTCAAATAATCTCTAAGTCTATACATTAAACTTAGAAATCAACTGTACCAAAACATCATCAAACAACTTATATATTATAACTATGATAGTTTTACATTAAGCCTTCTCAACCAAACCGAATGAAGCACCATATCTATCAAATCATAAGGCTTCGAAGGTCGATGAATAATAAAATGCCTTTGCACCTTCATCACCATCTTCTGCATCTTCAAATAATCCTCCATCTCAACACCTTCCAATATCCTCTTAATCTCCGGTATCTTCTCCACCGGAACATGAACCGAAAACTTACTCCATTCAAGCACATCACTAAACGGCAACACGTAATGATCCGAAACGATCACCGGCACACACCCCGCAGCGATCGCCTCAACGATCCTCGGGCTCGCTACTTCATAACCACTTGGGCACAAGCAAAACTTTGATCTGCTTAACAGTTCTGTGTAGTTTAGGGTTTTTGGGAGGTATGTGAAGACTTTGAGGTCATTGTCTTTGTTTAGCCATGTTTCGAATAGGTATTTTCTCACGTGCCCGTGGTTTCCGCCTGCAAAGAAGGCGAGGATTGATCGGTTTTCGGGTGGGAGTCCGGTGAGGGGTGGCCCGAGGTGCTCGTAAGGGATGTTGAGTTCGGGTAGGGAGACGTCTCGCTCGGGGCGGAAGCCTTCGGAGCGATTGGCGTTGCAGAGGACTCGAATGAAGTGTTTGTAGAGCTTAGGGTTTGTTGCTGAAACATCAGGTGCCTGAAAGAAAATACATGTTTTGACAGAAATCGAGTGTAAATCTATGATACTTGTGTGAATAAGATATCTTGGTAATATGAAAGAACGTTATGAATCTCAGTTGTTAAATTATGAATATCATTGGTTTGTTACACATCAAGAGAAGCAAAAAAACAACATTTTTTTTGGAAAATACACACGACTCAAGTTGCTAGACAACTAGATCAAGAGAATTAGTAAAAAACAACATTTTTATAGAAAAAACACACCCACGAATTTTTTCGTTTCACTAAATAAAAAGCACATTTTAAACTCTAAACAATGACCCTCGATCTTTTATGCACATGTGACCTTAATTACTAAGACAAAAAAAAAGAACCACTTATACACACGTGGAATGACAACCTGTTTACGGTCAAAACATTCAATACTCTCCCAATATTTTACCTTGACTAAACTTTTTCACATGTGAACAAATTCCATCCTTTTCTTTCTTGATACACCCATATACACTCTTAATTAAACATCAACATTAGTTTCTAACATGGTTATATTAACAACATTATTGTTATTAATAGAGTTTATGGAATTCAATCGATGGTTTATTCCAAAATATCAACCCATATTTATAGTACAATCAATCTGATCTATCCCTCTATCTATGTTGACTATTTTGAATTTCAAATACAAGATATATCTCAACTACCACAATTTCTAATGTTTATCTAGTTGTTATCGGGTTGATCTAATAGACCCCCGCAGTCGAAGCAGGAGGTTCACGAATGTTGAGACTGTCCCGAAAGTCATCGAAGAGAACCCGAGGTAGACCTTTCGTGAATATATCAGCTATCTGAAACCGGGACGGAATGTGTAATATACGAACTTGGCCCCGAGCTACTTGTTCACGGACGAAGTGAATGTCAAGTTCAATATGTTTGGTGCGTTGATGCTGGACGGGGTTGCCAGATAAGTAGATCGCGCTGACATTGTCACAGTAGACCAAAGTAGCATGTGTGGGGGGCCGATGTAATTCTAGCAGGAGGTTGCGCACCCAACAAATCTCGGAAACTACGTTAGCAACGCCCCGGTATTCGGCCTCGGCGCTGGATCGAGAAACAATCGGCTGTCGTTTGGAGGACCATGAGATAAGGTTGTCGCCAAGATAGACACAATAACCCGAGGTGGATCGTCTCGTGTCTGGGCAACCTGCCCAATCAGCGTCCGTGTAGGCGGTCAGTGCTGTGGAGGACGACCGAGTGATGTGTAAGCCATGCGACATTGTACCCTTGAGATAACGCAGAACGCGTTTTAAAGCATTCATGTGAGCCGTGTGTGGTGCATGCATGTGCATGCAAAGTTGTTGCACGGCGTATTGAATGTCGGGGCGAGTAAACGTCAAATATTGTAGCGCGCCCGCTAAACGTCTGTACTCGGTAGCATCGGTAAGTGGGTCACCGGAGGAGGAGCTGAGTTTCTGTTGTGTGTCAACGGGTGTGGCGGTGGGGGTGGCAATTTTCCATGCCTGCGCGTTGGAGGATTTCCCCTGCATACTTTTGTTGGTCCAAGAAGAAGGACCCGGGGGTGCGCGTGACCGAGATGCCAAGGAAGTAACTAAGGGGACCCAAGTCTTTCATTGCGAACTCTGTCGACAGCAGAGACATAAAGTGGTGTCGGAGAGTATCGGATGATGTGATAAGCAAGATATCGTCAACATATAATAAGAGGTAAGCTAGATCCCGGCCCTTCTTATATATAAATAATGAGTGGTCACACTGGCTATGCTGGAACCCCAGTGTAAACACATAGTCCGCAAAGCGTTGATACCACGCTCGGGGAGCTTGTTTCAACCCGTAGAGTGACTTTTTCAATAAGCATACGTGATTGGGAAATTGCGGATTGCGAAACCCGGTTGGTTGATGCATGTACACGGTTTCCGTTAGTCGGCCATGTAGAAACGCGTTTTTGACGTCGAGTTGGTGAACTGGCCAAGAGTTATGAATGGCCAAGCTAAGGACCGTGCGGATAGTAGTAGGCTTAACTACCGGGCTGAATGTTTCCCCACAATCGACGCCCACTTGTTGAGAGCGGCCATCACATACTAACCGAGCTTTGTAGCGCTCAAGAGATCCGTCGGACCTGTACTTGTGTTTGAAAATCCACATGCTTCGGACCACATTCATATTTTCAGGACGAGGAACTAGTTCCCACGTATTATTATCAATAAGAGCCTGGAATTCGTCTTGCATGGCACTCTTCCATTCAGGGGTATTGAGAGCCTCAAGAGGTGAGCGGGGGAGGGGGGTTGTGAGAGTGGTTGTGTTAAGGTTGAGGGGGTGTTTGGGTTTGGTAGTGCCGGTTTGACTGCGAGTGAGCATGGGATGTGATTTGGGGGGTTGAGTTGTGGGTGGGGGCGGAGGAGTAGGTGGGGATGTGGTATGATTAGAGGAGGTGGTGGTTGTGGAGGATCGGGTGCGACGTTGGTAGGTGATGTTGTAGCGGCCAGGAGGTGTGTTAGGCTGGGAAGGGGTCGGAGGAGAGGTGGGGGACGGCGGAGAGGGTGGTGAATTTAAACTAGAGGAGGAGGGGTGGGTTTGCCAAAACGATGGATGGGTATCGGAGGAGGAGGATGGAGAAGAGGTGTTGGTATGGCTGTGTTGAAAGGGGAAGGTGGATTCGTCGAAGATGACGTGTCTAGAGATGATAATTTGTCGGGTGGAGAGATTGTAGCACTTGTATCCTCGATGGGACGTTGGAAAACCCAAGAAAACGCAGGGGGTAGAACGATTTTGAAGTTTGTGTATGGTGGAAGATGGGAATAGAGGGTAACAGAGGGATCCAAAGACCCGTAGATGAGAATAGGAGGGGAGTCGGTTGTAGAGAATAGAGGTGGGGGTGGATTTGTTTAAGGTTTTGCATGGGGTGATGTTATGGAGATAGGTTGCGTGTTGTAGAGCGTGAGGCCAAAAATTGGGAGGAACTGAGGAATGAGAGAGCAAGGTGCGAATGATGTTGTTAAGGTGGCGAAGTTTACGTTCGGCTTTGCCGTTCTGAGAGGAGGTGTGAGGGCAAGAGAAGCGATAGAGGATGCCATTGTTTTGGCAAAACGTTCGAAAGGCGTTATTGGTGTATTCGGTGCCGTTATCACATTGGATTGATTTAATGGTTTGATTGAATTGGGTTTTAATGAGTGTAAAGAATTGAAGAAAGGTGGTGTAGACCTGTGATTTGTGAGCAAGCGGGAAGGTCCAAAGAAAATTTGTTTTATCGTCTAAAAATATGAGGTAATATCGGTGGCCTCCCGAACTTTGAACCGGTGAGGTCCATAAGTCGCTATGTATAATATCAAATGGTAAATACGTAGAGGTACTTGAAGCATAAAATGGCAATTTAATGTGTTTACCAAGTACACAAGAAGAACAAATGTTTGAATGATTAGAACTAGACGAAAAACAAATATCACTAGAACTAGGAAACATAGAGGAGCCCGGGTGGCCGAGGCGTTGATGCCAGAGTGTCTTTGTGATGGTGGTGAAAGCCGATGGATGTGGAGAGGTGGACTTCAATGTCGGCAGAAGGGGATATAACTCCCCGGTGCTGTTACATCGTAGGATAGGAGTCTTGGTCCGGTAGTCCTTCACATCAAAACCAAAAGGATCAAATTCAATTGAAATATTATTGTCCGTAGTTAAACGGCGAACTGAAAGCAAGTTTTTAATAATGGAAGGAACATGGAGGACATTATTTAAGGAAAACGGTGGGTAGGGTGATGGTAGTGTTTGGTGGCCAATACCCCGGATTGGAACACGAGTGCCATCGCCGACGATTATATTCCTGAAAAGGCCATTATTGAAATAATAAGAGGAGTAGTTACCTGTTTGGTTCGTCATATGTTGTGTAGCTCCGGTGTCAAGGTACCAGTTTGTATCCGGTTGGTTTAGGGTCATGCCACCGAATGCTTGGTCCAGCTCGGTGGGTACGAAACTTGTGTCGGAGGCTGCATAAGACTGGGCTGTATGGGCTGGTCTGGGTCCAAGAATACCTGCTCCATTGCCTTGGGTTGGGCCTGGTGGAGGTCGGGCCTGTTGAGTGGGATAAGGGCATGGTGAACAGGCCCAGTTGTTGTTGGAATAATTCCAGGGGCCCATGGTCCAAGGTGGAGAGATATGATTCCAAGGGGATGGTGGACGGAACGGGCTCCCACGACCCCCGCCGCGATAGGAATTTCGGCCACGGCCTCGGCCGCGACCCCTGCCCCGTTGGTACTGAGTTCGAAACTCTGCGTTGTTTCGATTGGGTTGTTGATTGGAGTCGCCATTGTGGTTGGTTTGCGGAGCTTGAGAATGGTTGACGGCGGAGGCGGCAAGTGCAGCCCCGGCGGCTGCGGCATTAGATGCGGTTTGGTTTGCTTTCCGGGTTTCTTCGAGTACTAGTTTGGACCGAGCCTCGTAGAATTCCGGAAGGGGGGATGTTTGCTGGATCATCATGGCGACACCGTCATATGAATCATTAAGTCCAGCGATCAGTTGAAGAACAAGTCTTTGATTGGTAACAGGAGCCCCAACGTTGGTTAATTGATCAGCTAACATCTTTAAGGCCTGACAATATGCAGAGACGTTCGGGAAGTTGTCGAGCTTGGTGGTGACAAATTTGTGCTCTAGATATACGGCTCTTGAGTTTTGGTTGTCTTGGAAAATATTTTCCAGGGCTAACCATGCTTCGGCTGCTGTTGCTTTGGGTTTTAGGATAGTGTGGAGAAGATCGTTAGAAATCGTGCTATAGATCCACTGAAGAACAATAGCATCGATTCTTGACCATAGATCGGACGATGAAGATCCTGTTGTAGGAGGTGTAGGAAGTTTGTCGGTTGTGGGTGGTGTTGTAGGGGGAGTAGGCTTCAGTTCAAGGTGGTCACTTACATCAAACGCGCGGCAGTGAATCTTGAAGAGTTCGGCCCAGGAATTATATTGGCTGTTCTCCATCTCTAAAGTTACGGGGATGAAGTTACGGATGTTGGTGACGGTGATTGCCGGATGTAGCTTCTCCATGGCTGAATTAAGAGAAATTGTGGTAGAGGGTGTAAAGAAGATGGTGGCTGAATTGAGAGAAATTGTGATATGAGAGGAAGATGGGTAGTTAAAGGTTCAGAGATAGCTCTGATACCATAATAGAGTTTATGGAATTCAATCGATGGTTTATTCCAAAATATCAACCCATATTTATAGTACAATCAATCTGATCTATCCCTCTATCTATGTTGACTATTTTGAATTTCAAATACAAGATATATCTCAACTACCACAATTTCTAATGTTTATCTAGTTGTTATCGGGTTGATCTAATAGTTATTATTTGGTAATAGTTTGGATTACTAAAAACTAAATTTTCAAACAGTTAAATCTGCTAAAGTAGAATGATGAATTACATACCCAATCATGGCAGCTAACAAAGAAGTGATCAGCTCCACTGCTTCTATTCCAATAAGGGTACTTGTTGGCTAAAACTCCAATGTAGTCAGTGACAACATCCTGGATGATTCGGCGATCATAATCAGCATGACTTCTGTAAAGATAGTGTCGAATGGAAACCACGCTGACGGGGAGGAAGAACACGAGGGCTTCGTCAGGGTTTCGTGTGAAAAAACGGCTTTTTGTACTCTCGATTTCATCCATGATTTGTCCTTCGCTCGAGTAGATGTTGTTCATCGGTCCTCCATGGAAAATAGGCAGTTCTCCTTCCTTGTATGCCCATATTTTGAAATTCTTCTCCATTTCTATGTGGCTCCTGCAGTTATACATACTCATTGTTTAGTATATTTATCATTATCTTGGTTGATTTTGTAGCTAAACTAGAGTTGCACCTTATTCTACTTGATAGTATCTCTTGTTAAGAAAAAAATGTAGTATTTGTTACAATCATAAGCATGTAAGTATGTATATATAACTAAGAAAGCACAAGTTAGTGATCAAGATTAAAATAATGTAGTCAATTGCTATGCCCCTAAAACTCTAAAAGTGGTATGGTTTAGTAGTAACTTGTCTCTATAAAGGATTTACACTAATGAGAAACAAAACTAAGTGGAAGTTTTGAAGTCATCTGTCAAAACAAATTTCTCCATTTACATATTTCTTAGTATATAAAAATGCCCTCAGTATATATAAAATTAAGTAAATTATAAAATGCATATGCAAGTGGCTAAAGTGGTCTTAAGATAACTTAAAATTTAAAATGCTTTCCAAATAGTTAAGGTGTACCTTAGGCTTATTGGTTTTCCAAAATACATAGGTTAATTTGTAGGTGGTCTTTGTCTTACATTCAAAATAGATGAAGTGTCATCTTGTATTCAACAATTGTCATCAAGTTTATATATTCCATAACATTCTTCAATATTATATTTCTACTTTTATAATCATATCATATATATCACTTTTTTTATTTAATAAAACTTGTTAGTAATATGACAACATCTACCTTAAGCAAAACCTACATGAAAACTTAAAAGATTAACACATTCTATCTACTAGAAGCTCACCATACCAGCTTGTCCCTCCCCCATGAAATCATGACTTGAAAGAACATATATTAAAACACATGCATGGCTTCTCCACAAACATATATTTGATTTCAGTCTTACGTTTGTGCGTAAAACGGGAGCTAAATCAAGCACCAGTATGCCTTTTAATTTATATTTCCTTGAAATGTTTATAACTTAGTATATTATCATATATATCAACATGCACAGAGAATTTAATATTTATTCTTGATCTATAGAACATCTTGATGAGAAACTACCATTCAAAGTACAATTAGAATATCGAGTCGCGTTTATGGCTATTCGATCATCTTGAAATCGAAATCGAAATCGAACCAACAAATGTGGATCAAGCTAAACAAGTTATGGTAGCATCTGCATGACTGCATGAAAGAAAAAACTAGGGTTCAAGAACATAATTCTTAACTGATGAAAAGCATAAGGATTTCTGTAAACCGATCCTCTCGGTGTAAAACTCCGGTCTCTACGACGCCACGACATCCTATACCTCCTCATTCGACCGGCGGCAAGTATGGCGGCACGAGCCCTCGACAACCGGTCCTCCACCGTCTCCTCTTTCTTGATCATCTTCCAACACACCCAAAACAAGAACCATAACGTAAGTTCATAATTAACCATTTTATGATCAACAAATACATAAACTTAATTATTACTTACAATATTGGTGGTTGATGGTAGCGGTGGTGGCGCCGGAGAAGGGGGGTTTAAATAGGGTTTTAGAGAAGAAAAGGTGAAGAAATTGAATTGGGTGTTGAGGCAAACGACGAAGAGAATGAGGAAAATTGTAGTGTAAAAGAGTGGAGATTTGTAGGCGTTAATGCAGCCACCTGTCGCCATTTAGTGGTGGTGGTGGCGGTGGTGGTGGTGGTGGTGCAGCTAGGGTTTTGATATAGTAGTGATTGGTGGAACGAAAATATATGTACGTTTTCAAGTAACGTCAAACGAGGGAGCTTCATTCCATCTGTTTCCCCATAAAACAAAGTCAAATTTAATTTATTCTTTTTAATTTGTTATTTAGTTTTCTAAATAACATGTTAGTGATTAATTGTTACAATTAACAACTTCATTTTGCATCTTAATTTAAGTTTTTAGTTTTCTCTTTACACGAATTTAAATATCAAAAATAAGGTATTTTTACATATTGTCTTTCTTAATACTATAAATTACATATTTTCTCAATATATAAAATCAATTATATATATTTTTTCCTATTAATATATATATATATATTAAATATTTATTTATTTCATTTAAATTAACCTATCGGATGACTATTTTACCTTGATTTTACTAAGAGAACTATTATAATTGTTTAAAACTTTAACAATTGTGTTTTGTATTTGGAGATATAACTTTATTATCGGTGATTATTGTTTTGAAATGAAATTTTAAACTTTTATATCTGGGGTAGTAATTTTATTGTTTTTATTTAGATAAAAGACTCGAACTTAATAAAATATGTGATTGATGTTCTTAGGAAAAAGAAAATATAAAAATAACTTAGTAAAAATTATAGATACAATAACCATTTAATAACTAAATTTTAAAATATAGGTAAATATGTAATATATGTTTTAGAAAGGAGAGGGAGGCAAATGAGAGGCGGCAAGATAGGATTAGAGTTTTGAAATTTCTACTAGTGTATTCTCAATAATCATAAGCCCGTATTTACAACAAATTGTAATCGATCTAAGTGAACAAGTTACGCTTAAATTATCTTAATCGTTAGTATAACATAATCTATATAGTAACTATTTAGTAAATCATCAAACATTCTGATAACTTATCTAAAACAATATTTTAACCTAATGGGTTAAGGAAAAGGTGAGAAGCTTTGTTTATTTTAAAGGTCTAAGGTTCAAACATTAACATTGACATATAACTAATAACTTGGTATTACTAACTATTAATTACTAACATGTCATTCGAAAAATTTTAATTCTCATTATCAATATATTTAACTATTCATAATCCCATTACAAAAAATTAAATATTTTTTATTTATGATAAATAATTATTTCACAAATTATATAAATTTATCCATCTGTCGTTATTTTTGTTTATTTAATTTAGCTCTTTAAATAGCTTTAATGTTTGTTGTTCATATTGTAACTCTATAGATCATATCTTAATAGATTAGTTGCAAAATTGTTAGATGTCGTTACTTGTGCATACTATTTGCAACAATTGGAACCATCACTACCGGTTAAGAGCTCTAAGAAAACGTCACTGCCCATTTGTTCTTGCTTCCACTCAACTCGAATTATAACTAATAATTTGAAAACTTCTGGTACTTTTTAAAATTGTATTACAGATCACTTTCATAACACAATGGACCACGAACCCTATCGTACACACCATTAGTTAAACGTAAAGTTGGGAGATCTAAAAAATGTGCCAAAGTTTAGCGGCACATACATCTTTAATCAACGAAAAAATACTAAAGAAGTCAATATTTTGAAATCGGTTGGTGAAAATGCCGCCTTAAAACTCACTTGTTTTTTTACTCATATGGCGGTTTGTGATATTCTAAACAATTTCTCAAAAATGAATAAGTGTCCAAACTGATTCACAAAACTAGTGGGTCGAAATGACGAAGACATCCGACTCCAATGATCACATTGAAAGGGCTTCAGATGCACATTGTCATGTTAACCTCGACACTAATGATGTCAAGCTAGAGCTGCAAGAACCACAACGCCCGTCTAGGAGGAATAAAAGTAAATAAGCACCAACATCAACTTTAGCAAAATAAAAATATAAAAGAAGTAATGGGTAAGCCGGGCAAAATCAACTCTCACGTATACAGAAATACAAATATATATATATATATATATATATATATATATATATATATATATATATATATATATATATATATATATATATATATATATATATATATATATATATATATATATATATATATATATAACTGAGAGAAAAGGCACCCTAAGATGCAAGCGAACGCAAAGATTTTAAATTTTAATGATCGGCATCGGTCAACTTTCCATATCAGTAGATCTAGTACTTTAATGTTTAATCATGTTTCATGTGTTTTCTTATAAGTATTTAGCAAGTTTATTTTTGAAATTAGTAAATATTATTTAAATTATAAATTTAAAAAGATGATTGAGAGATTAAAGATGGGTATACATGTATAACATAGTTTGAAAGAAATACATTGAAATGTAAAGGATGACTATGAATATACGCTAGGTGATACAAAACGATAAAAGACAGAAAATATAGGTATAATAAATTAGAAATCGTTAATTTGGTGCTTGGTTTTCCGGAGTTCGTTCGTAGCTTTAGGCGTGAGTTGGTCAAACTGTTACTTCCCAACCATATAAAAATTCGTTCATAGTTTTAGGAGATTTTTCCTACGAAATAGAAGTATTATTTTTTTTAGAAGGCACGAAATAAAAATATTAATTTATAGTTCTCTACGTTTGTTCATGATAACAAAAACCAAACTTTCTAACTTTTTTAGACACATCGTATCATTTTCATAATTTCTTTATATTATTGCAACTAGTTTTTTACTTAACTCGTTTGAATTGTTAATCCGAATAATTGCGTATTTATACTTGTGTAATTATTTATATTTAACTCATTTGATTCTATTTATTTTTATATCCTTTTTATATTTGAGACATGTGACCTATTTTATTTATGTAGTTCGTGTAGGAGAGAATTGATTGGGTTCTTGAGGTGTTGTTTGAATCTGACAAATTAATGAAAAACTAGTTTTTCCTCCCTGAGCGTTACGTCAGGAATTCTATCACGGTTCAAAATATTAAAACGCAGACAACAAAACATGTTGTAAACACGATCATTTTGACATAAAACTTAGGATATCAAGAAACCCGACTGCAAAACCAGGTCATAACATATCTTACACGCTTAAAAAAACCCAGAAGAATGAATAAAACTCAAAACTTCGGGGTGGGCGCAACCTTGAGCTCGGGTCATCACCATTACTTACTATAATATGAAAATCATGTATTTTATTACTAAAGTTATTTGATATGAGCACAAAAGATAGTATTATGTAAATGAAGAAAACATTTGAGGTCAAAATATACAATCATCAAACTTGATGTAGCTAATTTTGTTCTATTATATTAAGTATAATGGTGGGTTATATTATTTTGTTAAATCTTGTGGTTGATTCGTATATTTAATTACCCCATTTATATAAAATGAAAACTAATAGAAAAGGGCATCTTATAGGAACATGTTTTTCAATTTTCTATGCTTAAAAATACAACTTTTAAACAATGTTTTCTAGTTTTCCTTGTAAAACTTTTGTGGAGATGAAAAAAAAACTAGTTTTTCTAAAAGCTAGAGAAAAATATTAAGAAATTTTCCCATGAAAATCAGAGATAAAAAAATTAAGAAAATTATTGGGTGCTAAAAGAGTCATCTAATCATCTATCATCCCTAAGAGGATATCATGATGTTAACGTGATCTCCTTCCCAACCAAAATATTGTGAATTTAAATCTTGTAAATTATATGCGTGGATTTTAATTCTAAATTAGCTTGTGTTGAGTAGTGTGTTCACCGGGTAAAAAGCTCTAATCATTCACCAATTAATACCATTTATGTTTTAATTTTTAACCAAAGAATATATGCCAAAAAACTTAAGTTATACTGTTAATTAATAAGATGTTATTTGTCCACTACTTCACTTTCATAAAATTAAAATGTAATTATTAATTGATATAAGCTTGAAATCCACATGATACCATCTTTTGAATAACCAAAATAACCGAACTATATAACGGGTGGAGGGTTAGTGTAGTGATGGTGTTCTTGCTGTATTCTGATAGAGCAAAGACTCGTGAAATCATCAAAAACACTTCTAATTTTCAAAGACAATTCTAATAAGAAATTGTATTTATATTATTATTCAGGACAAGATAAGAAGCTTATACAACATTTGTCTTTGCATATAACATATGTCCATCTTTAGTTTCATCTTGAAAAATCTGATATAAACCATCGACTCTCCGGTTAAAAACTGGTCTTAACGGTTGTTCTTCTAAGGCTCTAAATAGTATGAAAGAAGTAGATACCAATCGGTTCAAATTACCAATCCAAACCTTTCAAACTTGTAATTTTGCCATTGCTTGAAGTACCTGATCCTTCTTGCATTCTTCAACTTGAACAACAGTTGGCATATCGGATGTAACAACATGTTCTAGAGGATAGCTTCTGTTGCTGTGAAGTTTGCGCGCTTCATTACAAACTCCATTTATCACCACTGTTTTATGTATCCCACCACGTATACATTCATAATCAGTGTCCCCGTAATCTCCCACGATAACTACAGTATTCGCCAAGTTCATGCCCCATCTTACATACAAGTACCTGAAAATACCATCTTTTAGTAGCAATCCAAGTCAAAGTTCATAATCAATCCTCACCAGCATGCATGCATACTATTAGATTGTAAATAGTTTAAGATCCAACGTATATACATATGGGCATGTATACTGTCTCGTTAGATGTATCGATTAGAAATATTTTTAATCTTTGATTATGCATACCTTAGAGCCTGGGCTCGCGAAGCAACCAAGGGTATCACATTCAACTTTGTACCATTTTGACAATATACTGCCTGGCATCTAAGAGATTGTTTTCTCAAGAATTCGCGGAGATCCTTCACAGGTGGTATCTAACAAAAGAAACAAAACAAATTAACCTGATATTTGAAGTTTGACTCAAGAAGCTGTTTTCATAAAGGATACAGATTTGATAACTTACAGATTCTAAGTCTTTGATTTTGAATGTAAAACAATGTCTGGATTCAGATTCGCATGCCACAACAAGTTCTTTATCTTTTTTTCTTCCTCCAAGAGAAGACGCCCAATGAACTAAACTGTTCTTTAAATGATCTCCACCCCAACGATAATCGATATGTGAAGAATAATCAGAATCGACGACAAAAGGAAGACTTTTGGGACTTCCTTCACTACCGGAAGAAGGATAATAGATATCACTACCACTGTTGCAAATCAAAACATCAAATTCTGAAAAATTGATTTTACTAGATTCCATAAAGGAATGAATCTCAGATATTGATGAAGCTGTTGACAATATTAAGCCTAAATTTTCCCCTTCTTATTCACTCTCACAATTTCAAAAATCATATTCATAATCTCCACAAAATCTTTAGTCAAACCACAGTCAACAGCCACAACAAACACAGTTTTCTTCCCCCTCAACCCCGGGAACTCGATTGTATCTTGTGATCCAAATCTTGTTAAAGTTTCTGCCTTATTTCCTCCTGGTTTCTCCTTAGAAGGCAGTTTAGCCAAATTTTCGAGCTTTTTCCCGACACTAGATTTGCTTTTCAGTGGCTGAGAATTCATGTCTGAATTTTGAGGATTGTCAACGCTTGCATGATCGTTTATAACACCATCTAATGAAATCTTTAAGTCGTTTAGATCTCTGAGTGAGTCTTCAGGAGAATGTGACTCTGCATATTCGTATCCAACTGCACAACTTTCCCATTGTGGATGACGTGGCCTGCAACAAGCTATTCGGGCTAGATATGTTTTGCAATGCTCAGGCCATGAGAAAAGATGAATATTTTTTAAACCGTTTTGTTTACATCTCAACCAAAGTTGCTTATCTGCTACCAGTTTCAAAAGTGCATCTGCTATGGACTGCTGATTGTGTGGGTCTACCAGTAACCCATTATCAAGAGCCTGTTGCATTTTATATTAATCATTAGAAACAAAGAAATAAGTTTATTAAACTTTAATCAAATAAAAAATGATTTCCTTCAAGCAAAGTTGATGATCTCAACCCATTTACAGATGAGCAGGATCTCTAATGGTTCAAAAGAGTAAAATGAAAAGGAGTTAAAAATAAAGAACTACTTAAATGGGTCGAACTAGATGAAAGTTGCTCAAAGTGTATTTTTTAATGGATGCAACATGCTAAACTGGTTTATTCAAAATTTGGATTGTTATTGTAATGATATAGGACATACTAATATTTATAAAAGTTATAAGTAATTGGACAAAAGGTGTTACAGGTCAATAGAATCTGACCAGGCCCGTTCCCAAACTATATGCTTTGACTCGTTACCCAACTTCTTTGACCCACCAATTTACCAACTCTACTTTGAATCAAGAAAAACATACCTTCTTAATATCAACTGGACCTCCGTTTTTAGTAGCGACCATAGGTAAACCATATGCTGCTGCCTATTCAGAATAAAGATTCATGTTGGATCATGTTCTAAAGTTGAAAGTTTAATTTGATGCTTAAAAGTCAAATGGTTACTTTATAGGATCATAAGTGTAACTATGTAAGGCAGAAAAGAAATGAACCTCTATCAAAGTGAGACCAAACGGCTCAATGAATGCTGGATTGATGAACACCCCCTACAAGTGAAAGAAAAGAAATATGTCAAGACAAAAATCAAATATTACAACATATTAGTTGAATGTGTACAGTTTTTACTCACATATTCACACACTTAAGAATGTCACAAACATAGTAATACCTTAGTCCTGGCTGCTAGGCGATATATATCAGGAACTTCAGATTGCTTATGGTGTTTTGGATAAGAAACTTGACCATACATATCATATTTGTCAATCAACTTCAAAATCGAAAGTAAAACTGCTGAATTTGTGGCGGACATTTCATCAATGTTATCACGATTTCCCATTATCAATGTCTGTGGAGTACACAAAGGTTTACAAACTAGTATTATATGAACAAATAGGTAAGACAAGAGAAAAACATACAAGGTTTGCAAGATCCCTCAATGCACGGCACTCCCCAAAAGCTTTGACCAGAGTAGTCAAATTCTTTTTAGGGTCGGGTCTGGCAAGAGCCAGGATTATTGGCTTGTGTGGATTAGTGAAGAATCTTGTTATCTGCCAAATGAAAAACCAAAAGTCGTTGTAAGATCACATATATGTTGTTTTAAGATCTTAATTGCATTTAGACAGTTAACAAACCTCAGACCAAACAGGTGGGTTTGGAGTTGTTGGACCATCTTGATGTCGTTCTGAATCATCATCTGCACCACCACTGTTTGGAACAATATGCTTAAACTCCATTCCAGGAGGTATTACCTAACACAATTATTTGTTTAAAGTTATTAGCATAACTAAAGTTGGACTGAGTAGATTTCAGATAGAGAATTCGGTAACAATGTATTTCTTCATAATCAACACGCAATATTTCCTAATAATGTGAAAGTTAGAGAAAAATGCTCAAGGTCAACCCAACCTAACCAGCCCATTTTGCAATTAATATTGAGCATGGAGATACTTACAATTGGACGGGGCATGAACCTGCCAAAACAGCTCACATTCCGTCTATTCCTGGCTCTTAGTTTTCTCTCAAGAACAGGATCAAACGCATCATACAAACCCCATTGCTCATCTATCTCTTGCTTAGTACTAGTAATAATCACTTCTGATGTATCAACTGTTATCTCCTCAGCTTCAATTCGCCTCATTATCCTATAAGTTGCGTTAATATCATCCTTCGACTGTCGCCCTTGTTTCAATATCTGTTCAAGTTTATCACGCCCAAGCGAATGGCCAGTAAACAACATTGGGACATTTAAAGCACCGGATAAAAGAGCAGCTGCGTTTCCAGCATCTGCATAATGCCCATGAATCGAAGCGGGCCATACAGGCTTCCCATCACCAATTTGCTCACTTAAAACCTTGGACATTTGTAAAATGTAGCTTAATGCACCATCAACAAACTCAGGTATGTGAGGCCAAAGGAGCTCTTTAGGGATATATTTGTCTTTTGGACCAAAAGGTATACGAATTATGTATGCACCGCTGCTCTCGCCACTTTGACAGTCATCAGCGTTAAGTGGACTTAACATTTCAGTTGGTTCACCATATGACCAGTCAACACCAGGTGCTGATACTTGTCTAGTCAGCAGATCTACTCGATAAACCCCGGGCATTGCACCTAATGCCCTTGCTAGTTCTACTACATACTTCACCTGAAATTCAAATATGTTATTACAACATTATAATACTATCTGTAGTTACTGCTGATAAGATATTAATCAGCATTTACTGCTGATAAGAAATTCATCAGCATTGACTGAATTGATGAACAAAATCCAGAAAATTAAGGTTACCTGTCCACCTGTATCAGAATCACGGCCTAGCTCCATATTTTCACCACGAATAAGACCGTGAAGACTGAATAAATTTTGTTATTAAGCAACACACAAAACAAATTATAACTAAGAACTTGCTATTTTCAGAAAATAGATGACAAAAGACATGCCTGATTAATACAATGTATAGCTTCTTTTCCTTTTGTTGACTAGCAAAGTTCTTCAACACATCAACTGAATTAATTCTTTTCATTCCACCTTTAGTGCTAACGCCGCCCTTTGGTGAAATCTCGCTGACTGTATCCCCTTTCTCTCCTTCAGATAACTCTTCTGGCATGTCAGCAAGTAATGGTTTAGGAACCCTTGGTAGTCCACTTTTTTGTTTCATTTTATGTTGAGATTCTTCGCCTATCTACACATTCAACATAAGAACAACCTTTTAATTGCAAAGAACACAATAAAAGTACTGATAATTAGCTTTGGTTTTTCATGTAAGTGGTATATCTTGAAATATAAATATATCCTGATAAATAAGGGAAACCTTTTTCTTCCTGCGCGCCAAGTTCCAAATCCTCCAACTCATATTCTCTAATCTTGTGTTCCTTTCTTCTGAATCCCGGATGGATGAGGCCTGCAAATATTTTGAACGGTCCATCAAATGCCAAATCTATGAATTATATAGCTTCTACTATATGAAATGAAAGGATTTCCATTTTTGACTTACTAGTCCATCAAAAAGGTCCTTTTAACTTGTCATTTTAACAACAGCTAAGATCTTTGTTGCAGATGGATAAAAACTTATCAGTTCAAGCTTCTTTCTATCAAAGCTTTTAATCAACTTATATACCTTAATTGTACTATTATCTTACTTGAGGGCAGTACTTGAAATAACTGGTAAAGTTGTTGCTTTATAACCTTAAAATCATGGGTTCGAGCCATGGAAACAACCTCCTGTACAAATGGCAGGGTAAGATTGCTTACCGTGAAGCGATCTTGTCCCTTCTAAGACCTTACGTAAAGCAGGACCTAAGTCAAGTATCGGGTACACCCTACTATTATTTTATTTATCACTTCATTAAATATATAAAACTGGTATAACAAGGTGCTAACAGTAACATCATTTCTTGCTATCATATTTTGTTCATGGTTACTTTAATTCGCACATCGAATATTATTGCAAGATATGCATATATCTCTAAGATTCAAAGGACGTGAAATCAATCTACAAATCAATCATAAGGATCTCATGAACCATCAAATATATTTCGATCAATGGTCAATCAATACAATTATATAAAAACCGAATGCAGAATGAATCATACAAATGAAATTGAAAATATTATTAGGTTTACATACCATAGCCCAAGAACGACGAAGATCCGTCTCATCAAATTTAGTAATCACCTCTTCAACAAAGTATCGAGTGGGGCTAAATTTCCCTCTTTCCCTCAACATCAACGACGAATTCTTATCATCCAACCCCGGACCCACATCCAGAATCGCTTCAAGGTAACTGTTGATCCAATCGTTTCCCGCCATTTTTCAATTTTCAACCCCTGCAACCTATCGATCAACGTGTATTACAATCAATTGACCTGTGGTTTCATCGATTTCGTTGTTGATGATGGAATTGTGATGAACATGTGACAATTGAGACAATGTTTAGATTTGATTTGCATGTGTTGTGAATGAGTGATGAACGTTTAGCGTAGAATTGGGAGGGATGAGGGTGAGTGATTGTGAGTGATGGAGGAGAGAGAGAGTTTCGCATGGTGTACGGAAAACTAGCCGTATGAATTGCTAATCGGGTCGGGTCGGGTCTATGTTGATGTAATCGGGGTTGCTGATCATGATCGCCGGTGGTATTCGTCGCCATGGTCCCTGTGATAAAACTCGTATCCTAAGGTTGGTACAAGTTTGGATTTTAAATGTTTTTTTTTTTTTTAACATTGTTGGTCATTTCCCGCGTTAAGTGGTTTATTCAAAAACTACGCAGCGTGAGTCTGGTTGTTATTTTTTCAATTATCAAAAACCATAAAAGTGAATACTGAAATCAGTTAAGATAATAATACCAAGTGTTACATATTTTATTAAAAAAAGGGGGATAAAAAATGTCATTTTACCATGAAAATAGATGCCGAAAACAAAGGAAAAGAAACCTATGTGGGTAAAAAAATAACACCACAAAAGTGCAATGTTGGAGTTATTTGTAAATTCTTAAACTTTGATGACTATAATACAAAAACCTAAAAAATTTACTGTAGAACATGAGTTGGTTTTTAATATATATAATAATGATCCTTATATTTTTGGTTAAATGCTCAAATATGCCTTTTATGTGAGGGTGTTTTAGTAATTTTAAGTTTACTTTTTTTTATTTAGTTAAGTATACGTTTCCTTCATTTTTCCAACGGCAATTTTCATCTTGTTCCTTTGACCTCAAACTACTTCAATGGCTACATGTAATTGTGGTCAGATCAAACTAGTGGATTAATTACGATCCAAGGCATCCTTTCTGTGACTGTTCCAGTCGTGTAAGAAGTTGAAAATTTTAACTTATCATGTATGTTATAAGTTAATCATGTTTTCCGGTTACAAAAGTCTAGATGTCAACAATTCCTAGGTTAGGTTGACTCGTCTAGCGGTTGTGGTGGAGCTTGGTTATTTAGGTTGCCAGAGAAGAGTAGCCTAGGGCCGTCGATGTTAGACGATATCATTACTTTTAAAGTCAAAAATATAAAAGTGAATGAGTTGGTTTAGTTTTATTTTTCTTATTTCCAATAATTTGTTTCTCATTATTTTTTAAGCTAATTATATTGAAATATAAAGATATTTTAGTTATTTCATATCGACTTAACTAACAAATTTAACTCTATTAGCTATTTTTATTGTGTTAATATTAAAATGATCAAGAGAAATTGTCAAAAAAAACAAAAATAATTGACTAACAAAAAGTAGTAAAACTAAACCCTTAACTTTTAATCTACTTAAATTCATTTCCATCAATAGAAACGTATCATATAACCTATGTATGCTAAAGTCGATTTACCCTTAATCCTTTAATCGACCGAGGGTGTGTTAGACCCACAAGATGAATAAATAGGGTTTTGACATGTGTTCAGCTAATTCATAGCCGTTTTTGCGGGACGCTTAGCTATGTAGCTGATTTCTCGTTGTTGACTATATTGGAGGTTAGCTTAGCCACAACTGACCTAGTTGGCTTCCACCCGAGGCTAGCGGAGTTATTTGATCGGCTCTCCTTCTATCTTTTAGCCGAGTCGTACACATTCTTAGTTAAGTTGTACACATTTTTAGCCGAGTCGTCACTATTTAGACAACAGTTATAAATTTTTGCCGAGTCGTACATATTTTTAGCTCAGAGGTGCAAAATTTTAGCCGAGACGTACACTATTTTAGCAGAGTTGTACATTATTTAGTCGATTCATACACATTTTAAGCCGATTTGTAAACTATTTAGCCAAGATGTACAAACTTTTATTAGAAGCGTACATATTTTCAGTTTCGGCTGTGGCTATGCCAACTTTATTCGAGTCGTACAAAATTTAACTGACTCGTACATATTTTTAGCATCGACTATGGCTTAGCCGACTTTATTCAAGTCATACAAAATTTTATTCGAGTCATACATATTTTTAGCATCGACTGTGGCTCGCCCAACACTCGACACCTATAAGTAGGCCAGGAGCTAGCCGAATTCCTCTCAAGGCAACACATGTGTCGAAACCCTATTCATTTATCTTATGGGTTCAAACCAATCTTTAGCTAGCATTCGGTTTTAATCAGATAGGTTACGTGAAAGATAAATTATCGGTGGAAAGTGAATATAAGTGGACTCAAAATTAAAGATTTAGTTTGGCATTTTTTTACTAGTCTGTTTATATAATAACTTAATTTGACAATTATTCAAAAAAAATTAAAAAAAGAAAACTTGAAAAGAAAAGTAAGTTTCAAGAACACCAACGATCAAATCTAGTGGGTCCGTTCAAATTCCCTCGTCATCGACGACACGTAACAAAATCACAAGAACCAAATGTTGTAAGTTGCATACAGCTAACCATGAGAGCTCCTTTAAGCAATTGTGGATCTCCTGCTTACTTCTTCAAGTGCATCAAACCTGGTTTCATGTCCCAATTGGTTAGTTTCTATCTCTAAAACCTGTTAGAGATAATATTGTCCTTAACTTATGGTTATGTTATTTGGAGATAATATTTTTCAAACTAGGAATATTGATTAATCGATTACTACGGTAAACAATCTAGAAAGTTTTTATCGAGTGTAACATGCACTAGACCCGTTACAGATTAAACATAACTCGTACGGCTATATTGGCTCATTATAAGTAAATGGGTCAAAATGATCATTTGATGGCATTCCATAGCTTTTTATTGCTCTCATTATACATTTCATGTAGGCTAAACAAACTTACAAATTTCATGTTTGCAGTCAATACCTATATCATTCAGAAAACATATAAAAAACTGCAGAAGCAAACAAACAGCCATATTGAAGAGAGGCTCTCAGAAATGGTCTGTTAAGATCATCGATTGGGCGTTTGTCGACGAAGGGTGGGATAATTACGCGAGAGAGAATGGGGTGAAAGATTTTGATATTATGGTTTTCAAGCATGAAGGGAATATGGTTTTTAATACCATGGTTTTTGACAATACTCAATCTTGGTGTGAAAAGGAATATATGAATAATCAAGTTACAGAATTGTCCAAGAAGTGTAAAATTGACACCAATGGTAAGTGGATTTTACCAAATTTAATAATAAAGTTTATATGAATCAAATTAAGATTTGAGTTTGTAACAAGTGTTAATGAATCTATTCATGAATTTGTAGTACCGAAGAAGATCCCAAAAGAAAAGGATATAGTTTCTGATCATGTTTATCATTCTCACTTTCATGGCATTTTGAAGTCTGCTTATTCTAAATATAAATTGGTAACTAGAAATTTAATTGACAAATTCTCTTTTTTTTGTTTGATCATGACAAATGTGGGTTTAATGTTCTGGTTTAGCGTGTTCCAATCAAGTTTACTAGGTCAAACGGATTAAGAAGCGGAGAGATGGTTCTTAGAAATGGTCAAAGTCAAACGTCCTGGACAGTTGACTTAAGGATTGATTCGAGAAATGGTAGTCGCATAGGACGAGGATGGCATGATTTTTATATTGCGAACGGCCTGAAAGAAGGAGACCCTTTTAAGCTTGAGCTCATCCAAACTGGGATCAAACCTATAGCAAACTTTTATAGTATGGTCTTATCACCATAACTCTTGTTATTACATATGCACTGTCATTTGACTTTTGAGGTCAAACATAATACTTCCACATCTTAGCAAAATTGATATGCTTTTTGTTACAAGTAAAAAAGTAACCTTTATGTTTTGTGGTATTTGTTGAGAAATATACCGTATTAATCAAATTTTACTTGACCCGTTAAGGAAATGATCATCAACTTTATGGTAGAAAGTTAACCTGTTTGACCTCTAAAGTCAAGTAATATCTTTAGTTACCTTGAAGTAGTTAAAGGGTGTTTGGAATTGTGTTTTTGAAGTTATTACTTACTTATTCCCTTTGTAAGTATCAAATAATCAAAGTAATTAGTTCCTAGTGCTAAATATTTTTTTACTTGTACGACCTTAAATAATTGTAATTAGCAAGACACCTTAAGTCTTAAACATCTTATTATCTGATTATCACAACTTCAAACATCTAACCAATTCCAATTATCTTGCTAACATCATGTGTTTTGTACATCTTTTATGCATCAGATCTTAGCACCAAGCAGTCTGAATCTAATGGAATGATGGGAACTCGTTACTTTGTTGGCACTTTGAAGGATTACGGCAACTCACGAAAACACATGGTAATTCAATGATTCTGATATCACCATGTTCTGCTGATGATCTTCTTTTGGAAATAAATGATCTTTCTTAATGTAGTATATTCGAAGGAAATTTGCATTAGAAAACGGATTAAGAAGTGGAGAATTAGTCCTAAAAAGTGTTGAAACCGAAGGCTCGTGGACAGTGAACTTGAAAAACTATATGGGCAAGTATTACTATATTCAAACTGGATTGGAGGAATTTTGTGCTGCAACTGGTTTAGAAAAAGGAGATAAATTTAGATTTGAGCTTATAAAGAATGGGAACAAGCAGATTGCCTCTATTTCAAGTATGAATTTATTATTCTGATTGAATTAAACTTGTTTTGTATGATTTCTTAAACTCGATGTTGAACAGGTGCATGCATTTTCATGTTAACCTCTATTTGTTTTACTCTAGGAATGTAGATGCCTCTGATCAATCACTCGGGATCGCTTGTTCTTCGTTGGAGTTGACTTAATTTGGGGCCAAACATGACAATAAACCACAATACGTGTGACACTCAGGCGTGAGGTGTTGAAGAAGAAGAGGGATTGCAGTATGTAATGAAGTTAAGTTGAATAATTGGCATATATTGTTTTTCTTTTGGAATTTTGTATTAGCTAAAATCTGGAAAATGGGTCATTTTTGCTGGTTGGTTGATTTAATAGTTTTATATAAAACTATAAAATTAAAAAGAACATGAGTCCCTGTATGACCAGTCCTAGTTGGCTCTTTAACATGTTGATCAACAGTCTCAAATTTAGGTTCATTAAGGTTAAGATCAACATTTTCGCATCAGGTTCGTTAAGGTTAAGATTAACATTTTCGCATCAGGTTCATTAAGGTAAAAATCAATGGTATCGGAAATTGATAATATAACTTCTTACAAGGTTCTATCAATCCTAAGTCCCGCACAATGAAATTCATTTTTCAAACTAAAAAAGAATCAACATACAAGAAATCAACACAAGAAACCCCATCACACACATGCCTTTGTACTCGAGAAATTTCCAAACACACCATTATGATGGAGTTTTTCATAGATTATAATGTGAGATGCCTAACTGTTACATGAATAAAAATAAAGAACATCAGATCAAGGCGGTTAACAAAATTTTCAAAGCTTTTTGACATTAACGTAAGTTTAAATACAAGGTTTATTGTTTTAGAACACATACCATACATCTATGCAGGATTAGAATGTTCGGTCGATTTCATTATTCTCCAACTCATTGTAAAGTTATGAGACACTTCAATGGAGATGAAGATAAACAATGTAGGGTTTGCGAGAGGTTATTTGAATGTGATCAAAGATGAGTGAAGAAGTTGAAGAGAGGTTTGCGAGGGAAAAGATTAGAAGTTATAACTAGCAAATGAGGAGTAATGATGAAACATACCTGCATCTTGAACCATATCTCCTTGAATTGACTAAAATACCCTAATATAGGTGCACATGTGAATATTAAACGTCTAAAGATAACGTCCATCTATATTGAGGTCTATTTTGTTATAAGTCGACATATTGAGTGGGCAAACATGTAGTAAAGATACTTAATTAACTCTAATATTTTCTATAGCTTTTTTTGTCTTGTTTGACAAAAAAAAAAAACTATAAAAAATACTAATTTTTAGAGTTAACTAGAATTAAGCCCCTCGCGTTGTGACGGAGACGTGAAATCATGTCAAATAACACCAATATCACATCACAGCCAGCGAACACCATGAAGTTGCGGTGTGCTAATGCGTAAAAATTAGACCGAAACGTAAAACATAAAAAATAATTATAACCAAGTCGATATAGGCCCCGCTCAATGCGACAAAAATGGAGGTAAAAACGTTGAACCACATACACGTTACACCTTGTTAACTCACAAAATTTTGAACTAATCGTAAAGCAAAACGTAAAAATGTTGAACCACATATGCATATTACGCCGTGTTAACTTGCAGACTTAGAACGAAACGTAAAACGAAAATTTGCGAAAGATGAAAAGGTATAGAGAACCCAAGTTGAAAGTAAAAATATGTGACGTTAAATTGTAAAAGATGAAAAATTATGGGTTAAAAAGTTACAAAATATGAAAAGCTTTGGGTCCAAAATAAAAAGTAAATTTTTTTAGAATACACCCTATGCATAAAATATAACATCATAATATATAAAAAAACTTACAAATTAATATAATATAAACCAGCTGAGGCTGTCGCTTCAAATTTCTACAAAAATTACTATCAGGTTGTATTGGCTACGTCAGGATCAATTTTCTGAATGAAAAGTAAAATCAAATCCACAACAGCAAATTCATCATTACCACCAACTTTTCTTTCATTTTTATTTTTGGCTATATATTTACCCAATATTTCTTCTTCTTCTTCCTTAGGGTATCATTGTTATCAAGTCAGAGGAACCAGTTTGTGTAAGCTGCAGACCACCATGAAAGCTCCTGCTCATTTCTTCAAGTTCATCCCACCTGCTTCCAACTCCCATCTGGTCACTCTCTTTAACTTGTACATTTTGGTGAAAATTGATTTTGATTTGATGCTTTATAGAGCATCAAGTAGACTTTTTAACTTGCTTTCTTTGTTGCATGTTGGCTTGTTTTGTGACTTGATACTTTGATACTTAGTTAATTAAGGGAAAATTCCAAAAATAAACACATAGAAACTCAGGGTTTCACATCACGTCATATACCACATTTTGTTATGTCACCCCACGTGATATCACATACCACTGATCATATTTTTATCACGTTACACCGTATTATACCACATCAAGTGAAATACATGTGAGGGGTCTCTCACACCATGTGGGGAAGAAGAACGGGGT
Organism: Flaveria ramosissima; assembly: GCA_025215565.1. NCBI lineage: Eukaryota > Viridiplantae > Streptophyta > Magnoliopsida > Asterales > Asteraceae > Flaveria > Flaveria ramosissima. Next base: position 48,505,195 of record CM046044.1, read on the forward strand.
TCAAATCAAACGATGGCACCCGCGTGTGGATGTTGTGAAACAACCAAACTACCGACATGGGGGACCGGTGGCGGTGTTGACGCGCACGCCTCCCACCACTGTGGGTTCCGGCGTGTCGCGTGGGCGCCCTAAGATTACACGGGGTGAGTCTCTAGTGTTCATTGTGTTTTTGCCGGCTGATATTTCGCACTAAAAGTACATTTTTATTTAAGAATTTGAAAAGTTAGTGTTCTTTTCTTCTTTTTTGGTAAAGTTAACTTATTTTTTTAACGATAAAACTTTGGGTATTTCTAAATGCACCCTACTCTAATTTCTAATTACACCCTACTTTAATATATTAATTATAGCTAACTATAATTTAACCAATTAGAGTTTTGTTTCATAAAACCAAGATTGACAAGTTACATATATTAAAATGGTATTACTATTTACACCATTATCTATAAAACTCTATTTAAAAAGCACTAAAACCTAAACAAATCGTTCACTAATTATTAACCAACCATTAAATACCTTTTAGTCATTCATTAAATATTACACAAGAATTAAACCATATTATAATTTTGTTTTAAAAAGTGTTGTTTAATAAACGATTTGTTTCTAAACTTTTAAAAAGTCTATATACAGATATTTTAAGATATTTAAATAATTTAAAAATCTAATATGAAAAAAACGCTTTAATAGAATATTACATACACATTTTGGATAACGTCAAGTTATCAAATAATTACTGGGTGATCATTTTTGTTAGTTTTAATTTGTTAGAAACTTTTTAACTCGTCTACTTATGTAATAATTAAAAGTTGGCAATTTTTTTACCTAAATACTCACTGAAACAACCATATTATTAGAATGCAAATTGTACAATATCATTTTCTAGGAAACATTATATACGATATTTATTATTTCTCATTAGTAAATAAAACAACATTAATAATTACAAAACAACTTAAGATTTTTATTGTTTATAAACAAATAACTGACTGATTTAGTCAAAAGAAAAAGACTTATCGCTGTAAATTTTTAACAATTCACCTAGCTCACAATATTATAAAAAATATAAAAAACTATATGATAAATATAGTATTATTTATTTTTTTTCTTAATTATATTATGATACTTTCTAAACAAGGACTATATGATAATTAAAAAGATTAAAAAAACACAACAATAAAAAACTAATATAATATAGAGTAAGGTGTAAATGGAAATTAGGGTAGGGTGCAATTAGTTTCTAATCAAATATATTTTATTTTACTCTAATAAATAATAAATAAATATAAAAAGTGTATGCACGTAGTATCTTTTAAATATGTTTTATTTTAAATTACTTTTTTGAACAGCTTATTTTGATTTTAAGTTCTAATATAAAAACCCTTTTTTCTAAAATATATTACTTATTAAAGGAAAATTTTTATATTGTTTTATAAGTACTTTTTTATTCATATAAAAATTATTTGAACTAGTTATTATGTTTATATTAAAAAAATAGTTGTAATAAGTGAAAATGTAATAATGATGGTAATAAATAAAGAATGACTATATTTATTAAGAGTGAGTGATTATTGATAAATTATATGATTGATTGCATTTATTAACAAGATTAAGTCTTATAGAGTAGGGTGTAAATAGCAACACTCTAAAACTTTAAATTACTTTATATTACATCATTGTTTGGTATGAAACCAAGACCTCCCCTATGAAGTTATCTATACCTTCATTTTGGGAATGTTCCCCTAATTTAATGGTGTTCTATAACTGTTTATTGTTGTTCATCATGTGCATACTGCCTACATTAAACCTATGAAATGCATGCAATGTGGTTAACTTGTATACCTGAGCTGAACCATGGTGCCGTAACAACTCATGTTGTCACTATATATGTTGCAGTCAATACCTAAATCATTCAGAAAGTATATAAAAACCACAAGGAAAAACAAAGTGGTGATATTGCGAAGGGGAGATCAGAAATGGGCGGTGAAGATGGCCGACGATTGGGTGTTTGCACAAGGTTGGGATGATTTTATGACAGCAAATGGTGTTCAAGATTTTGATTTTGTGGTTTTCAAGCATCAAGGAAATATGGTTTTCAACATCATGGTTTTCGACCCTAGTTGGAGTGAATATTCAAACACTCGAGTTACGAAATTTGCAAATACTATGATTCATGATCAAAATCAACATCCTTACTTTGTTGGCACTTTGAAGCAATATGCCACTTTAATAAGAATGGTAATTTGAAGAAGCCTATCAGTTATCATCTATTCATGTTGTTGTTTGTTATTTACGTTTTTACTAAAAATTGAAATTTGATTGAAAAAGAATTCAAAATTACATGTACTTTAAACAAGTCTATGAATTTTAACATACAAAAGTTAGTTTAATAACTTTTTCGTGTGTTTTTTACAAGTTGATAGACTTTAATATACCAAAATTAGGCCATGAAAATTTAGAAAATATATTAGTTTTTTGTGATATCAGCCCATTATTGATCTGGCTTTGTGGTGTAGTATATGCCGAAGAAATTCGCATTAGCAAATGGATTAAGTACAGGTGAAATGATCTTAAAAGATGCGGGAAATGAACGCCTGTGGAAGGTTAAACTGAGAAACCACTTGGGCAGGTCCTTCTGCATTCAACGTGGATTGCGTGAGTTTTGTACTGCGATTGGCCTAGAGAAAGGGGATAGTTTTCGGTTTGAGCTCATTCACCATGGAAAGACGCCGGTTGCAGTTGTTTCAAGTATGAATATAGCCCAAACTGCAAGAAAATACAATTATTCATCCTATTTTTAACCGAATTATGCAGTTTTTATCATTAGATAGTAACCAAATGTTTGCATATATCAGGGTTACCGGATGATGGTCTCGTTGATTCTTATTTTAGATCCACTGTTACTGCAGACACCATCAAAAGAGCTTATATGGTAAGTCAGTGTGTATAACAGATAACTAGATGTCTAGATATTGTAGTTGTTATACTCATCCATATGATATTGTTGGTTGTACTACACTACTACTGTATATGTGTGTCAAAGGTTGTTCTACCATTGTTTTTTCACAGAATGTTCCAATGCCTTTTGCGAGATCATATAAGCTGGACATGAGAAACTGTGACATGTGTGTGATGGATGAAAAGCGAAGGCTTTGGCCAACAATACTCCGCTACCGAGGGGATCGTGTTTGTATAAGAAGATTGCGCGGTATGTTGGTTGCAAATGGAGTAAAGGAAGGGGATGAGTTTTCACTTGAGCTAGTTGATAATGGAGATAAGCCTCTCATGAACTTCTACAGGTCTGGTAACACACCTCTCGTGATAACGGGTCCCGTTATCTGTCTCTATACGTGAATTTTAACTTTTATCATGTTAAAGATTCTGGTATATTGATAGGTGTCATGTGTTTTACTCAACAGGAATGGTAACGAAGTAGCAACTAGCGCTTCTGCGTGGTCACCCGGGGTCGCTTGTTCTTCGTTGAAGTTGACTTAATAGGTGGTCAATATGGCAACCAAACCAGACTATAACATGTTCACATTCTGGCATAAGATGTTAAGTGATTATTGAATCTAATTGTTGTAAAATCGATTGAGAATATGAACGCGGAATAACAATCAATACAAAGATGATCTTAGAAAGAATAAACGTGAACAAGAAACTTCAAATGATTATTAGTGAATGAATGATTTCGGATCCTTTCACCGATTACATGAGGTCCTTATTTATAGTCTTCTACTAACTCTAACTAACTCTCAACTTAAATTGAGAATTTACATAAAGAACCCTACACTATATCTTCCGAACGGAAATAACCCTTCGGAAGATTTCCTACTAATTATATGTATACTTCGGAAGAAATCCAAAGTACACAACAACACCCTTCCGAAGCAAACATAACCTTCGGAAGATATCAACTTAGCTTCGGAAGAATATGCTAAGCTTCGGAAGAAGAAGCCTTAACCTTCGGAAGTTCACTTGTATTGGGTTTTATACTTCACAATCTCCACCTTAAAATCCAATACAAGATTTTAACCAACTCCCAATGCATCCAAGCAAAACTTGAACTTTACACCAGGTAGAGACTTTGTAAACACATCTGCTGGATTCTCCAAAGTAGACACACCTTCCACTTTCACCTGTCCAGCATTCACCACATCCCTTATGAAGTGTAACTTCACATTAATGTGCTTTGTTCTCTCATGAAACATACTATTCTTTGACAACTGAACTGCACCCTGGTTATCACAGAATACCACTGAGCCTGCCACTTTGATTCCCAACTCAGAAACAAAACCCTGCAGCCACATAGCTTCCTTGACTCCCTCAGTCAAAGCTATATACTCAGCCTCTGTTGTAGATAATGCCACCACATGCTGTAACTGAGCTTTCCAACTCACCAAGTTACCCAGTACTTGAAATGCATACCCTGTAATAGATCTACCTCTATCCAGATCCTTGGCAAAATCTGAATCCACATAACCAACAATTCTGTCAACCTTCTCATGTTCATGATACCCAAACACCAAACCATAGTGCTTAGTACCCCTGAGATATCTCAAGATCCATTTTACAACAACCCAATGAGCTTTCCCCGGATTTGACAAATACCTGCTGACTAAACTCACAGCATACCCAATATCCGGTCTTGTACAAACCATCAAGTACATCAAGCTCCCAACAACATTGGCATAAGGTACTTTCTCCATATATTCAACTTCATCATCTGACTTAGGACAATCAGAACTTGACAGTTTAATATGAGCACCTATAGGAACAGTCACTGGCTTTACATCACCCATCCTATAGTTACTTAGCACCTTCTCCAAGTAAGACTTTTGAGACAGTCTCAACACCCTGTTCTCTCTGTCCCTTGTAATCTCCATGCCCAATATTTTCTTTGCTTCTCCTAGATCTTTCATCTCAAACTCTGACATCAACATTCTCTTAGTAGCTTCAACTTCCTCCAAGTCTGAACAAGCCACCAACATGTCATCAACATACAGCAACAAATACACAAATTTGTTCTTACTGTATTCTTTAAAATACACACAACTATCATAGCTGCTCCTATTAAACCCATTAGTCACCATGTGTTCATCAAATCTTTTATACCACTGTCTAGGGGATTGCTTCAGCCCATACAATGACTTCTTCAAGAGACATACCTTATCTTCCTGCCCCTTTACCTCAAACCCCTCTGGCTGCTTCATATAGATAGTCTCATCCAGCTTTCCATGCAAAAATGCAGTCTTTACATCCAGCTGATGAAGCTCCATATTCATAGAAGCAGTTAATGACAGCATAACCCTGATAGATGAATGTTTCACCACAGGTGAGAATATTTCATTATAATCCACACCTGGTTTCTGTGTAAACCCCTTAGCTACTAGTCTAGCCTTGTACCTAGGAGGTTCACCTTCAGAAATCCCATCTTTCAGTTTGAACAGCCATTTACATGAAACAGGCTTGTGACCCTCAGGTTTATCAACCAGCTCCCATGTGTCATTTTTATACAGAGATTCCATCTCTTCCTCCATGGCCTTACACCACTTATCACTTTCCTTCACAGAAATTGCCTCAGAGTATGACAATGGTTCATAGATGCTTTCTTCTTCAGCAGCAACAAAGGCTAATGCGGACAAATCCATCCCCTCTCTAAACCTGAGTGGAGGCACCACTTGTCTCCTCTGTCTATCCCTAGCCAACTGGTAATCATCCAAACCATCCCCTTGGCTAGTAGAGGTACCTTGATCTATACCTTGATCACTCACACCCTGCTGCTCCACCTCAATCTGAACCCCACTCTGATCTTCAACCTTTGACTTCCCTTTTTCTAGAATGTCTTTGTACATAACATTCTCTTGAAAAACAACATCCCTGCTCACTATCACCTTAGGCCTGTCCCCTTCTAGCCTCCATAACCTATACCCTTTAACACCCTCAGGGTATCCTAGAAGAACACATTTACAAGCTCTAGGTTCCAACTTCCCTTGGCTAACATGAGCATAAGCCAAAGATCCAAACACCTTAAGTTCCCCATAGTCACCCTTTCTTCCTGACCATGTCTCCATAGGTGTCATCATGTCTAATGCTGCTGATGGAGACCTATTGACCAAATATGCTGCAGTGGAAACAGCTTCAGCCCAGAACATCTTGGGTAAACCAGAACTAGCCAACATACACCTCACCTTTTCAAGTAAAGTTCTATTCATCCTCTCAGCCAACCCATTCTGCTGAGGAGTCCCTGGCACAGTTCTATGTCTAGCAATACCATGAGTTTTACAAAACTGATTAAAATCATGACTGCAGAACTCCAACCCATTATCAGTTCTTAACTTCTTGACCTTCCTCTCAGTCTGAGTTTCCACAAGGACTTTCCATTCCTTGAATTTACTGAAAGCATCACTCTTATTCTTCAGTACAACAACCCAAACCCTCCTAGAGAAATCATCAATCAAGGTCATAAAGTATCTAGCACCACCCAAAGAATCAACCTTAGCAGGACCCCATAAATCAGAATGAATGTAGTCTAATATCCCACTTGTGATATGCCTGGCTTGTGTAAACTTTACTCTCTTGTGTTTACCAAGAATACAAGTTTCACAAAAACCAAAATCACAACTGCTCAACTCAGTCATTAGTTGCTGTTTATGCAACTCCACCAGTCCCTGGTGACTGATGTGACCAAGCCTCCTATGCCACAACATAGCCTTAGAACTACTATCACCTGAGACAGATACTACCTGAGATTCTACTACACCAGCACTATCTAACAAGTAGATATTATTCTCCCTTCTACTCCCAGACAATACTACCATTGATCCTTTCATCACCTTAGCCTTACCATCTCTAAGACTAACATGGTAACCAGAACTCTCCAATAGCCCTAAAGACAACAAACTTCTTTTAAGACTAGGAATATACCTTACATCATGAAGATCTACTTTCATACCATTCTTCAATTTCAGAGTCACAGATCCATGACCCACAATCTTGCAAGGTCTATCATCCCCTAGCTTCACTGATCCAAGATCTTCAATCTTCAGTTCTTTAAAGAACTCCTTCACAGGTGTCATATGATATGAGCACCCTGAATCCATAATCCACTCACCCTCCTTACCATTGCTTGTAACAGCCAACACATCTGCACTCTCATATCCATCAGAAGAATCATCATGTGCATTGTGTCCGGAATGAGTCTTTGATCCACTTGATTCACCCTTCTTTCTTTTCAAGTCAGGACAATCTTTCTTGAAATGCTTTTCTGATCCACACACATAACACCTCCTTTTGTACTTGGACCTGGACTTTGAGACACTTCTCTGCTTGAAGTTTCTTTGATCAGATCTTCCCCTGACTACCAAGCCCTCTCCACCATCTTCTTTATAATCAGTTCTCTTCTTCAATTCCTTTGAATTGAGAGCTGCCAGCACTTCTTCCATGGTAAGTGTATCCCTACCATACATCAAAGTATCCACAAAATGCTCATAAGATGATGGCAGAGATGTCAAGAATATGATTGCTCGGTCTTCATCCTCCAACACAACTTCGATGTTCTCAAGATCTAACACCAATTTGTTGAATTCATCAGTATGATCTTCAATTGACTTCCCAGGAGCCATTTGGAATGTGTACAAACGTTTCTTGAGATACAATCTGTTCGCAAGAGACTTCGTCATGTACAGACTTTCCAATTTTGACCAGACCCCTGCAGCAGACTTCTCCTTCGAGACCTCTCTGAGTACTCGATCCCCCAAGTTCAAGATGATTGAACTGTGTGCTTGTTCTAGCATCTCCTTCTTCTCCTTGTCTGACAACGTGTCCGGCAACTTGGATTCTCCGGCCAAGGCATCTACCACTCGTTGGTGAACGAGCAATGCCCTCATCTTCAACCGCCATAACCCAAAGTCGTTCTTCCCGTCGAACTTCTCAACTTCGAACTTTGTTGACACCATCGTTGCCGCCGATCGATCTTTAATTGAATCTTGATTCTCAATTGAGCCACTAACCAGGCTCTGATACCAATTGTTGTAAAATCGATTGAGAATATGAACGCGGAATAACAATCAATACAAAGATGATCTTAGAAAGAATAAACGTGAACAAGAAACTTCAAATGATTATTAGTGAATGAATGATTTCGGATCCTTTCACCGATTACATGAGGTCCTTATTTATAGTCTTCTACTAACTCTAACTAACTCTCAACTTAAATTGAGAATTTACATAAAGAACCCTACACTATATCTTCCGAACGGAAATAACCCTTCGGAAGATTTCCTACTAATTATATGTATACTTCGGAAGAAATCCAAAGTACACAACAACACCCTTCCGAAGCAAACATAACCTTCGGAAGATATCAACTTAGCTTCGGAAGAATATGCTAAGCTTCGGAAGAAGAAGCCTTAACCTTCGGAAGTTCACTTGTATTGGGTTTTATACTTCACACTAATGGAATTAAATTGGTGCCCAAATGTTTTTGTGGTTTGCCTCACTTGTGAATTGTGATGTCACTTTGGGCGACTTTACCAGGGTAAATGTGAAAGTTTGATCTCATATGTCTACTAGATTTGTAAGTGTAGATTTATAGTTATTTGCAGTGGTGGAGTTTAAACATTCCCGTAATGGAGGGGGCAAAATTTTTTTTTATGTGAGCGAACTCGAGTTTTATATAAAAATTTATACTACCGGGCAAAAAATTTACACTACCGGACTGTTTGAGTGGTTTTTAACTTCTTATCTAGAAAGCTTGTTTTAAGAGAGATTCTCAGCTCAAAACACATACATACATATTATATGTACATGTACTATATTTGTTTGGTTTGCTTTATCTGTTTGAGTGGTTTTTAACTTCTTATCTAGTACAAGCTTACACTTTGAAGTCTTTGACTAAAGAATCGCTCAACGGGTGCACTAAAGTAAAACACATTCAAATCATTCTATTAGACAATAAATATGAATTATATGATTAATGTGTTTTACTTTAATTTGCTAATTCATTTATATCACACTTTCTTAAACATCAATTAGCAAAAAAAATTTTCTTTATTTATTTTTCTTAATTTTTTTCATTTATATCTTTTTCTCTCGTTAATTTACGTTAATTTTTTTGTTTATCAAACTCGAAAACACAACATAAAGTTTTATATATAATTTTTCTTTTACAAATTTTCTGTTCTTCATAGTTCATTCCAAAGGCCCTCTGATCTCTTTCTTCTTCGACGGCTGTTGTACACTTCTGCTTTTTATCTCTTTTCGTCTCTTCTGCAGTTGGAATCGCCACCGGGTACATTGATCCTTCTTTATCTGCAATCTTATCTATGAGTTCTAATATTCTAAATTCTAATCAGTAACCTTGTTCATATCTATTAGCATTTCTTATCCTTAGTCTGCCTAAAACGATCTGATTTTACAAGTTTTTCTAATCATTGTGTGATGCATCTCTAATTATGTATAGTTCTGATTGTATGATTGTATCCTCCTTAATGTCACGGAGTGATTTCGTCAACTCTCGTGCGGCACTTAGACTTGATCTAAGTTCAGTCTTTGTGACCCAAACGATATAGTAATTCAAGTAATAATGCGGAAGCGTTTGCAAGCGAGTAATACAAAAAACTTTGTATTGCTTACAAGGATGTTTACAAGAGAGGGTTACAAGTATTACACAAGACTTGTATGAGTTTTGGGTGGCTTTGGGTGCTTTACAAATGAGGGGGTTCACCCCTATTTATACTAGTTCAATGACCTAGATCTTTCATGATCTAGATCATTCTAAGGTTTTTATAAGGGTACATATCTAGATTTTTCTTATTGAAATATCTATGCTATTTCCATGGATTTATCAAGGGTTTTCTAGAGCCTTCTTGACAGCTCTAGAGCTGGACACTTTCAGGATTTCTTGGCCACTTTAGGATTGTTCCCGAGCGCTTAATGGCTTCAATGTTGCTCCGGGATTGTGTGGGCTGTTCCGGAGACTTCCGGGCAGCTCTAAACGCATCCGTATGTGTCCGGAAACTTCCGGATTCCGAGTAACTTGACCTGATTTTAGGCGGGTCGTGACATTCTCCCCCACCTAAACCCACGACGTCCGCGTCGTGTTTCTTGTATGACCCTCGGCTTGTCCTCATGAGTTGCAAGACGGATAGTGTTTTGCCTTGATGACTTGACTCCATCTTGGCTGTGTGTACATGATCGCCTTTAACGATGTACAAAGTATTTAGAAATGTTGCTGGAATGGCTTTTGCTCTCCAGAAAAAGTCCACCCCGAGCACGATCATGTAGTTGTCCAATGGTGCTATCGAGAAATCAAGCTTCCCTTGCCATGTGCCGATCTTGGTCTTGACAGCCCATGACATTCCCTCGATTGCTTTAGTGTTACCATTGTCATCTTTGAGAAATCCATCACGAGTAGATATCCTTAGGCCGAGTCTCTTAGCCTCTTCTCGTGTTATGAAATTGTGACTTGCTCCAGTATCGACCAGTGCCTTTGCAAGTCGTCCATTTATTTCTATGTTCACAAACCGAAGTCCCTTCACCTCCGTGCTTGTGATGTTGCCCTTGCGCTCCGTTGGGCAGGAGTTAACCATCTTTAAAAGCTTCCCTTCATGTGCCGTTAAGGCATTTAATACCTGTAGTTGCATTGCCCCGAGACGAGCCCCTTGTCTTCGTGGGATCCATCATCATTTCTAGCCACAATGGCTTGCAAACTTTGTTTCTTCGGGCATTCCCGAGCGTTATGCGGTCCATCGCATATAAAACAGAACTTTGGAGGACGCCTTTCATTGTCGTATCGGAGTGGTTTCCTTTGTTCCACCTTCTGATCATGGTTGGGCTTAACTCCCCCACCTTTCTCGTCATCACTTTCTTCATTCATGGGCTTATAGGGTCGTTTTTCTTTATGATCGATCAAGCTTTCAGCTATTGCAATGGCTGAAGCTAGACCTTGAACGCTTCGTTTCTCCAATTCTATCTTGGCCCATGGTTGTAATCCATCGAGAAAGAAGAAAAGGGAGTCTTTATCCGATAAATCCGGGATCTCAAGGACAAGTGTTGTAAATTCTTTAATATAATCCTTGACGGTCCCGATTTGTTTGAGCTTACGAAGTCGACTTCTGGCTTCATGCTCAGCGTTTACCGGATAAAATTGTCTTTTAAGTTCTTGAACAAATTCAGCCCAAGTTTTGATAGTACACGTACCTCGTTCAATATCCATGCTTCGACGTCTCCACCACAGCGCCGCTGTATCTTTGAGGTACATTGTAGCTGTCTTGATTTTGGTGGCGTCATCCAAGATTTGTATCCCTCCTAGGTACTTCTCCATTTCCCAAATAAAATCATCAACCGCCCGAGCTTCCTGTTTGCCCATAAACGGTGATGGTTTGGGAATTTCAACTCTCGGTGTAAAGTTCACGACGTTACCTCCAGTCGTGATCATGGCTTTGTTGCAATCGACAACTCTAGCTTCCAAGCCCATTAGACTTCGATGCATGTCGCTTGACAGCTCATCCATGTCTTTTTATAGCTTGGTAGTAACATCTTTGATTGCATCTTTGATCATCAGCTTTACTTCATCTCGAAGTAGCTCCATAGAAGCCTTGAGTCCTTCCCGGAGCTCACTGAAATCTTCCTCCAAAGCATCCAATCGTTGGAAACACAAGTCTACTTGAGTTCCTATCTCAACAAGACCTGTTTCCACGTCACTGACTTGTTTTTCCAAGGTACGATCCTTGGAAGTACCTTGATCCTTCTTTAATCCCTTTTGGGATTCATCACATCCTCGTTTCTCTTCCATGGTTACAAGTTTGCTTGTTTCGGTTGCCATTCCCGAATGAACCAACCGCGCTCTGATACCACTTGTCACGGAGTGATTTCTTCAACTCTCGTGCGGCACTTAGACTTGATCTAAGTTCAGCCTTTGTGACCCAAACGATGTAGTAATTCAAGTAATAATGCGGAAGCGTTTGCAAGCGAGTAATACAAACAACTTTGTATTGCTTACAAGGATGTTTACAAGAGAGGGTTACAAGTATTACACAAGACTTGTATGAGTTTTGGGTGGTTTTGGGTGCTTTACAAATGAGGGGGTTCACCCCTATTTATACTAGTTCAATGATCTAGATCATTCTAACAACTAAGTATCCAAGATTTTTATAAGGGTACATATCTAGATTTTTCTTATGGAAATATCTATGCTATTTCCATGGATTTATCAAGGGTTTTCTAGAGCCTTCTTAATAGCTCTAGAGCTGGACACTTTCAGGATTTCTTGGCCACTTTAGGGCTGTTCCCGAGCGCTTAATGGCTGCAATGTTGCTCCGGGATTGTGTGGGCTGTTCCGGAGACTTCCGGGCAGCTCTAAACGCATCCGTATGTGTCCGGAAACTTCCGGATTCCGAGTAACTTGACCTGATTTTAGGCGGGTCGTGACATTAAGCTAAGTAAAAGAGTATACAAGTTTTTTAATTGTGCTTGTTATTCTTTAGAGCTTAAAGTTTCAACCTCAGTCATGCTATACACTCTGGATTAGAGTCATCCTTTCTGTTGTTCTTGCTTGCACTATTTTTATTGTATAAGGAATGAAGTAACAGATTTCGTAAATATATGAAAGGAATTTATTAGAACTTTGGAGAATAATTCACAATGCTTATATGGCCAACATTTAAAAGAAACAAATTCTGATACATAAATCAGGATCTAACTGTGGGAGGTATGGAGTGACATATGCACGTCAAAATGAAGATAATTTATCAAGCGTTTGGACATTAGTTAATAACGGTGACATAATGAAGTTGTTTGAGAAATTTTGAATTTTTGATGATATAATAGCAATGTGTTCTATACAAGGACTAGTAAGAATTGTGTACACAAGTGAATCATAATGTTGGAAGCCACAAACAAATTTGCACTTTTGTTCTCTTATATTATAGTGATTTTTGTTGTTTATTTGTTTGATTTGTGTGTTGATTTACAGGAATGGAGGTGGTTATAATATGATGCAGGCCCAAGTGTGGATAAGCAAGCTTTAGCCTTTTTGGAGGCCCAAGATCGCTTATCAAAAGGGGCTTCACTGAAATGGCCCTAACTTGGGCTAGAAGTCTCCGTTTTGGGCCCATGGCCAGTCAAAACGACCGTTGGACCGAGGAGCACGTAGGGCGTAGGCGGTTTGGGTCATCGTTTCGGCCCAAAAACGGCTTATTTTAGGAGTTATTTCAATTTTTGTCTTATTTTTATATTTTGTTGGACTTTGCTTTAGGCCCAATTTTCGGCTCGTTTATGTTTTGTGGCCCATTCGAATTTGGTTTTGTTTCTTTATATGATTGTAAGAAATGGGAGAAATATTATTCAAGTTTTATAAAAATCTGTTTTTTTCTCTCTATCACTGTGTGTTAGTGAAAACCCTAATTATCGGTATTCTTTGTGAATCAACGATAGTTGGAAGGATTGTTCCTGGTATTCTTGTTGAATCAACAGGTTCAATTATCTATCTCTCTGTTTCCGACTGCATCATAATATTAATGGTCGTGTAAAACTTCCGGGTATGCGATTTATTTTAATGGAATTTTCTTGCTATTCAAATAACATCTTTCGTTGGTCTTAATTTCCAGTCATGGCCTTAGCTTATGTGTTCCTGCATTCTCATCTTGTTTTAAGTAACACTTTATTTTAAAAAAAGGTTTTTTATATAAAAATGTTACGTGATTTTAACTTTTCAGGTTTCAGTGCAAAATGTATTGGTCTGCCAGTTAAGGCTAACAATGCCAAAGTCATATTGAATGGTGGTCAGCAAGTTACCTTTCTAAAGCTTGATGGTTACTTCTCATTGTATCCTATCATTTTAACCTATAGTTCTTCCCGTAGATAGTTTTTTGTTTTTGTATTGAATAAAAATACAGTTCGTTATTTCATTAATCCGTAGTTGCATATGTGTTATGTACATAGAATGTGTATATAGGCATCGTTTTACCAGAAGGATAGTTTACCCTTCTTTTTTTTAATCACTTCTGAGTTTCCTTGATAATCCATTTATAGCCACAATGTGCCTGCTGGAACCCACCTTATTGAAGTTGATGTCATTGGTTATTTCTTTTCACCTGTAAGTTTTCACCCTTTTCTGTTTTATAACTGACCTATTTACCACAATATTAATATTAATTTTCGACCATTTGATACAGGTACGGGTAGATGTAAGTGCCAGAAACCCCGATAAGGTTCAGGCTGCACTGATCGAAAACAGAAGAGGTCTAAATGAGCTTGTTTTGGAGCCTTTAAGAGAGGAACAATACTATGAGGTCAGTTGGACATATTGGTAATATTCAATAATGTATTGGTTTCTTTCCCATGAAAAAGCACTTAATAAAACGAATTATATTACCAACCTACAATAATGATGATACAGGGTCATTTCTTTGTAAAGATACTTATGGACAAATCAGCAATTTTAGGTTACTATTCTTAACATCAATTAATATCAATGATTATTTGTTAGGGGAGTATACAAACCTGTGTTACATTTGGGTCAAGTCACATAATAGGATGAAAATTGATTTTATAGCATATTAATGGATCGGGTTGTTCCGTAATTGGGTTGATACAGACATACAGTATACGGGACAAGTTAGGTCGGGTCAGGCCTTAATATAACAAAAACCCAAATACCCTAGATTAAACATAAATTAAGGCAAAACTAAAATGCATTACACACTCAAATCTTCAAACTATTGATTGGTTGAATTTTTTCTGCAATTTATCATGGCTCATCATTTATGGTTGCAGATTAGGGAACCTTTTAACATAATGTCTCTTGTGAAAAGTCCAATGGGTCTGATGATTGGATTTATGGTTGTGGTGATGTTCTTGATGCCCAAATTAGTTGAAAACATGGGTAAGCATTTTCATTTCTTAATCTTAAGATTCCCACACTAAGTATTAAATTCAGTATATATTTTCCATGTTACGATCAAACTTATCGCGATTTTCACAGATCCAGAAGAAACTAGAAAAGCACAAGAAGAGATGAGGAACCAAGGTGTTCCTTCTCTTGCAAATTTAATGCCTGGAGGTGGAAGGAGCAATTAGGCATCTACATGATTAAGCAAACCAAAACGGTATTCGGTTTGTAGCGTTTATATGTTTTATGTAGGATTGTTTAAAGACTTTGAATCAGACACCTCTTTATTTCTGTTTAGGTTGATCATAGGACTGTTTTGGTACTAAAATTCATTATAATTGATATTCAAATTGTTTATTCTTGTTTTATAGTTAAGCACACACGTCTCTCTGTTAAAGTCATGCCGTATGTTCGTATGACGATAGATAAACATGGAGTACGGGACGCGCATAATCATAACAAAAAAATATACACAAATATGTACAAGTGTAAAACATATAAATTCACAAAAGCATGTCATTATGTACAGGCTTGAATGTGTATCCCAGGTATATGAACAAATACAATGGAGTATGGAGCAACTGTGATCGGGTCAGGAAGGTTTACTTCGACTGGATCTAGTGAAGGTATGATTCCTGTAGAATTTACAGTTAATTCTTTTCCATTTAGAAGTAATATGTGACTTTTTAAGTTTCCATCTTTTGCTGTTAGGTGATACTCTTCTCTAGTGAACTCTTTGTTGCCAAATTTGGATGATTGTGTTTGTTTGATCTGTCGTTTTGATGCCACTGCTATTGTGACGTTTTCAATCGAAACACCAACCTCGACTTTCGTAACACCATCAAGGTTGATCAATAAGATAGTAATCCCGTGCTGTCAAATTTACCCGGTATTAAATTCACACATAAAAAGCTACAGAAAAGTATTAAATGAGTTATAATCTTGTTCGATAAGTATGGCTGCTATTTAATAAAGGATTGTAAGAATCGCATAAACAATCGTAATGGTTGTTTTGAGTGTGACATACAAGTATATATGATTTACATTAGTGCAAGAGATTATGTGGTTCTAATGATTCTCTACTTTTGTACATTGAACACATTTGTGTCAAAACCGACTTAGTTATTTGTTGGTATTGTTTGCACTGATAGGAAGTATATAGTTACCGAATGTCTGGAGCAATGTGCATATGAACGGATCTTAGGTGTGCCATGAAAACGTGTTGATAGAACACGTCGTCCCATCAGCCGATGCCAAAGAAGCGCACTACATCGCACAGTTAATCATTCGACAATGTCAAATTCTGTCGTGCAAAACAGTTGGTTGTTGCAACAAATATCAACTTTTGATGTGTTAAATCATCACAAATAAACTACCTGTAATAATCAGGATTTGGGACATATGTGTTGGTGTTAAGAAGTCCATAGTTTCCTCCGATTAACGTTTGTCTACAATACGTTTTAGTATCGTACGAAGCTGCCATCCCTAGTTGATCCAAGTACCTGTACAAAGTTTACACATAACATAGTGTATATAAACATGGATAAAACCAGTGAAAGAAATATTCAAACCTAGGATTCGAGCGCGAGGAGACTTACCAAAAGCTGAAGACGAAAGTATTAGTGACTTGATTACGACCGCTGTTATAAGCACCTCCCGCTTCACCTACCCAAGCTTTCGTCGAAGTTCCTGATTTCTTCAAAATGTTTTGAAGTTCTCTAAACGGTTGTGATCCTCCATCCAGATATGATGGGTCAAGTATTTTCTCAATTAAGTGATCATCCACACCTAATAGATACCAAAATACTTTAATATAACCACATATCCCCCAATAAAATTTGAATAATATAAGAACTTATTAACAAGATTCATGCATAGATTTATATAAATACATCTATTGTTAATACAAAACTAATTTTTTTTATACCTGGACCAAGATTATAGATGTGTTGAGTAACCGCTTGAAGTGAATTGTTTGATTTGCTTACAAACTCGGCGAACCAATTCGCATCAAAGAATCCTCCTGGTCCAAGAACCATTGGTTTCACTTCAAAAGTCTTGTAGATCTTTTGCACCAAGTTTTGGAGTGAAATCGTATCCAACGCGTACTGATTCGCACCAATGCTTGCTCCGATTCCATGTCCACTCAGTTCGTTACCTAGTAGTAATCGTTAACGAAACGTTTAAGTCATGTCTACATAAAAAAAAAGTCGGGTTTTGACCAAAATAAGCTTACCAAGTTCCCAACCATGAATCGTGAAACCCTTGTCGACAGTGTATTTCATCAGAGCTTCTGCGTTGCTCGAGTTCCATGGTCCTACAACAGAACCATGGGCGTTTACTTGTCTGTGACTTAACGCGTTTAAGCCGAATATAACCTTTGCTCTTTTAAGAATAAGAGAAAATAAAACAAAACCCTGTTACAAAAAAACTTCACATCATAAAAACATATAAATAGAACTTAAACATATGATCAAAAAGTTGTTTTTACCTTGTTTTTTGAAAGAAAATGTTGAGTTCATCCCATCTAGATAGTGGTAAGCAACCTTGAGTGTAGCCAAACAACCCATCATTAGTTTTATTGAAGGGGAAACATGATTCTTGATCCCCTTGCCTTTGGTACCTCACTCTGTTTTGAAGAGTGCCCCCTAATCTAAGTTTCAATGGAGAAAATGCTGCAAAGGATCAAATCACCCCTTGTCATGAAAAGTTATAATCAATAGTGTTAATACTTAATACCATTGTAATGCTAGAACAATTTTACGTATATAGTAATCTGATATGTGAATCCTTGATTGTGTATATAGTATTAGTCGTCTAAGCAGTAAATATATTCAATCTAAATCGAATAAGTATACATATGTGAATTTACACATGAATAACTATGTACACTTGATATAGCATCACTTGACACATTACTTAAGTTATTATTGATGAAAAAGTACATATGCGACTCTTCGTCATGTATGTTATGGTTAAATGAGTGATTTGTTTCTGACATGCCGTACCTTTGTAGGTATAATTTATCTAAGAAAATAATTATTTTCATGATTTTCTATTTTAGAAATGTCGGAAGGGAACCTTTTACATAAATTTTGGTAAAATAAGTGTTACAAAAAAGGGCTAAGAAACTATCAATTTAAATTTCCTATTATTTTGAAGAAATGACTAAAAAGTTTCTTGGTAACATTCATATGTGGTGGATTAATATAGGCGTTAGTAGAATGCATCGTATGTATCATAATTAAAATTTAATATGGCATAACAAAGTACATTTATTAAAAAATTTTACAAAGAAAAAATAACTAGTTAAAATATACATAAATTTGATGTTTGAAAATTTTGATATACCTTTCATGTATGTAAATGTGTTTCATGAAAGTTGAGAAGTTATAAATTATAAACAAACTTTATCTCTATTTTACTCACCTTTGATTGCGTTAAACAAGATTGGAATGTTAAGGTCCTGTCAAAAATATTATAAACCAAACAAAAATGTAAGTGCTCAAGTTTTCGTTGGTAATATATATGAAATTGATTATTGATAGCATCTTTGAGGAATTAAATTGACAGTTACTAAAGTTTATTTTATATAAAGTAAAATTCATTTTAGAAACAGAGAATTGGTAAGCCGTCTTCCTAGATATAATCACAAGAGGGTGTGACTTGGTCAACTCGTTTGATATCTTCAAATATAAAATGAAGAGAATATGTTAATTCATCCTCGAATGCTTTTTCCTATCTTTAACTATATCATTAGAAAACCCTTAACTTTAATTTTATAATATTTAATTAGATAGTCTTATTTTTTTTTGGTTTTTGATTTTGCCATGTTTTTTTAAGTGTTGTGTACACGGCTTATCCAATTCTTAACATATTTGTAGTTATATGAACACGCGAGCACGGCGCGCACACACACATGGGATGTTCCAACAACAAATAATTTTTTAGTAATAAGCATTAGGAGGATTATTAGCTACATCAAATTTGGCTCAAACGAGTCTAATTGAACTTATTTCAGTTAATCGGAGTCAGCTATTCCTATAGTTAGGATTTATTATTGGTGATAAACAATTTCCTCTAGCTACAAATCAGATTTCACTCATTTGATGAAAACTATAAAAAATTAAAGACAATAAAGATATAAAACGTACATACAATACAAATTAAAAAAAATAGTACAAATTCTAGAAATGACAATACAATTTTAAAAAACGACACAATAATAATAAAAAAGTTTCGACAAAATTTAGTTTTTAAGATAACATACTTCATAAGCTCTTTAAACTACTAAATTATAAAATGTTCTATGTTACATACATCACTTTTTTGTAAACTGTAGTTTATAAATTGGTAAATTGTTATTCACAGATACTATAACCAGTGTCCAGTAGTTTACCTTTTTATAAATTGTAGGTTTAATTTTTTAGATTTATATTGGTGTATGAATCTAGAATAATAAATTATATATGTTTTCAAAGTCACCTCTCACGTCAATGCAGAAGCCGATTGGTTAAAAACTTGGACTGATTTCCTTATGTGGATTATCACTTTTTTAGTCTAGACTCTAGAATCCAGATAACTCCATGAATATTGTAGTTTATTAATATATTATTAATTATTAATTATTAATATATACATCTATTTATAGTTATATTCGGTCAAAAAACTGATAAATTTAATAATGATATGAAAAAAGCATGATTATTGCAACTAATCTTCTTTTTAGTTTTGAAGACAACAATTATCTGCTTCTATTTTTACGTTTCAACAGAATTCTTATATATTTAATATCAAGATTTTAACCATAGTTTTTTTCAAACAACATCTAATCCTAGCTTAACGTTTCAAAATAATTAAAAACTAACAATTAGCGAATATATCTTAGATATGTTCTTCCATAATAGCCGGCCGAATAAGAAAAATCCCATCGCATCACAATGCATCTCATTGCATAGCGGTCGATGATCCAACCGGCCTGTTTTTCATCACTTCAAAAACAGTTGCCGAAATACATAATTCAATTCATTGATCGGTATAACTTTAATAGTAGTTTTAGTTTCAAACTCGCAACCTTTAAGCTACCCATCCGTATTATAAAAATAATATAACTATCACGCTCAAGCAACACATATATGAAGCAGTGGCGAAGCTTGAACCACACCATAGGGGAACAAGGACGAAGGTAAACTATTTTAGGAGGGAAGAGGGCGAACGCTATATATGTCAAAAAATTTACACTACCAGACAGAAAAGACGAAAAAAAGAGAGAGTGCGGGGTCCCCTGGGCCTCACTAAGCTTTGCATCTCGTATTTAAAGTTTTAGTTCCGTCACTATTTATATATATGTCTATATATGATCATAACTATTGAATTAACTTACCAAATTGAGGATAGAAGAAGCACCCCAGCTGCAAGTTCCATAATCACACTTGTGAGGAGGCCACCAATCCAAAGTAGCACAAATGTAGTCTTCATCAACAAAACCAATAGAAGATGTTCCATTCACATACACCATCCCTTCTGCAAAACCAACCTTTTCTAAAAACAATCTTTTGAACCCATGGATCATCACCATCACCACCACCAAACATAACCCTGCTGTAACCACCAGTAAACCGATCTCGACCACCACGAGTCTTTTCGACCGCGAACCACCATTCGTACAGTTGCTAGCCATCGGCTACTTAAAAAAAGTTAGAAAGAGAGAGGGAATAAAACTTTCTATTCTTAGGTGGTATATATGGTGCACAAGGTTTATATAATTATATATACAGTCATTTTATTTTGTAGCAATGGAATGAAGTTTGAATAATATTTGTTCACATATCACAATACAACCTTAATATATATAGTCATGAGTTTAAACAATGGTTGACTGGCCATTGGCTGGAGTGTATGGTTTTGTATACAGTTTTTGTAATTATTTAGAAAATGTGTGTGTGTGTTTATGTGTAGTATGTGTATGTCAGTATGTATGTATGTATGCTTATATTTATTCTAGAAAGTGACGAGGTGAAAAGAAATGAGTGCGATTGTGTATATGGGTTAGTGGTGGGTTACCCTTATCCTTTTGTGGGGAATATTTCTATATGCGTTTTTATGCTCATATGAGACATATGATGTTGTTAAATTATTTTTAATGATGAATAACAAGTTAAAGCAAATTTCTAGTATAAAAAAATTAATAATAACTTAGTTAGGTGTATCATGCTTTTTTAGTAAGATTTGGTTAAAAAAAGTTTTGAGAAAGTAATTGAAATGAGCGCAATGGAAGTTGGATTAGTTAAAACCAGTGTTTTCAAAACAGCAACAGACTAGAAACACGACATATTTCATTAAACCGGTAGTGATTGGATCATATTTTAGTTTTTTTTTTTTGGAATTTTTTCTTTCAAACAATTATTTAATGATTTATTTATTAATATAAACATCATACATTAATACGAAAATCATACGGTCATGCCTTATTAATATTGCAAAAATACACAAAAATAATGTACTGATATATTTTATTTTAAATTTCTTATGTATTTTTATGTTTAATTTTAAATTTTATGACACAATCCGACCAATAGTGGCCCGTTAAGTCGTTCAATTGATCTCCGCTCCAATTATGAAATTACAGATTAAGAATGGGTGCCAAGTCAACGTCAACCCCCATATTCCAAAGTAGAAATTTTCAACATATTTTTTAATAACAGTTTCTAATCTATCCTGCCAATCACATATGCTTACACCTTTTAGGGTGAGAGGATCATAAACATCGTGAGCCCAAGGTGAGACCCAGCGTCGAGAGGCATCACCGCCGCCACCCCCTTTCACGTCGTATTTTTTTTTCTCACGACATATACTTGCCCCCACATGACCATTGTTTGTTTGTGTAATCTAGTGTACCATGATATAACAAAACTGCTGTCATATATCAAATTTAAGTGTGTGGTATAATATGATTAGATAAAGTTTGATTGTTAGGTTTATAATATAGCATGTTGAATGTGATAAGAGTGTTCCTTTTGTCCTTAGAAAAGAAATAATCAATACTTTAGATAGAGAGAAGACATATTATTATTAGTATGTCTCATTATATATGTTTGGCGATATTAAATTAGATTTATAAAAACCCACTCTAGGTGTGTATCGCAAGTGGTGGGGGTGGGGGATTTGAAAATTATGCAAGTGTGGAGAGATCCCTGGTTCTTATCTTACAACCTTTTATTTTTTTATCATGTTAAATGCGAGTTTAAGCCTTTTATTATACCATGTTAAGAGCATTCACAATAGATCTTTATTTTTATTTATATAATTATACTAAAAATTACTACATTGTTTCTTTTTTTTAATTAAATAATATTTTTTATACTTTTATCATTACTTTTCTCTCTCTCTTCCTCTCACAACCATTTTAAAAATATTAAAAATATATAAGGATTGAACAATAATTCTTTAAATATACCAATCCACTTCACAACTACTCAAAATCATTCCATATAATATACCAAACACACTCATATAATTTTAAGGATTTCATTGTGAATGCTCTAAACACGACTTTAGTTTTCTTTCGCCTATGGGTGAAGCATAGAGGAGACCGCGGGGGGCGCCGCCCCTCCTTATTTTTTCGTCGTTAGTGTTAAATTTTAGTCCGGTAGTGTAAATTTTTGGTCCGGTAGTGTAAATTTTTATATAAATATCGAATTCGCCCTCCTTAAAAATATTAATTTCTCCCCTGCCCCCTACATGAATGTTCAAGCTCCGTCACTACTTTCGTCTCCAAAGAGCGTTTGTGGCCTTCCGATCTTGGATACGAGGCAAAATGTCACCGCCCAATTACCATGTCCGGTAAACACATTTTTCAGTTAAGTACAACCACTAATGTATATTTAATGCATTGTGGAAAAAACGAATTTTTAAATGAAAGAAGACTTTAAAGTCAACATAGGTGAACGTGATCATTACGAGTTCTCATAATTAACCATCGGACTAATTGCCTTACCAATAACTGGTATGCAACTTGTAGTTGTGTTTAAATTAATCATTAATCGTTAAATAATTTTACTTTTCAACTATATACAACTAGGACTGTAAATGAACCGAACAAACACGAACAAGGTTTTGTTCGTGTTCGTTCGTCAAGAAATAAACTTGTTTATGAATTGTTCACGAACACTTACCGAACGAGATTTTTTGTTCTTGTTCGTTCATTAATAAAATGAACATGTTCATGAATTGTTCACGAACACTTACCGAACGCAAATGAACACAAACAAAAACAAACGAACACAAATAACTGTTCATGAACATGACGAACACAAAAAAACTCATGAACACAAACGAATACAAATTATTATAGATTTATTTTAGAATAAAATTTACATTTTTTATTACAAACATTACACAAAATCAATCAAAAATAAATAAGTAGTTAACACAAATATAAAAAAAATACTTGATATAATAATAATAAAAATAACTGACACAAAAATTATGAATATAAACGAACACCTTAACGAACGTTCACGAACGAACATTAACGACCATAAACGATCACATTATCGAACGTTCACGAACATAAATGAACGAACATGGCTTGTGCTCGTTCGTTTAACTAAACGAACATAATTTTCTTGTTCGTGTTCGTTCATTTACTAAACGAACTAACATAAACAAACTTCCCACAGAAAGGTTCACGAACTGTTCGCTGAAAGTTCAGTTCATTTGCAGCCCTATTAATACAACAGATGAATAAGTTTTAGATTGATGGATATGCCACTTTTAACATAATATCATAAACGAAAATAAATATTACGAGAATTTATCATATAATTGCATAAAAACTCATCAATTCATTTGTTGTGGAAAAAATTTCATGTACTAACATTAAGAAAAGGAAAGAAAGGTGCATGAGCATTTTACCTACCCTAAACGACGCCTTCGTCTCTATTACCGCCCCACGGCTACCACCCTTCAAGAGGGATTTTCCTGCAAACACTAGCGGAGGATAGTAGAGGGTGGGGGGGGGGGGGAGGCGGAATCGCCTCGTTATTTTTTTCGTTGGTAGTTTTAAATTTTTAGTTCGGTAGTATAAACTTTTATATAAATATTAAGTTCGTCTCTCTTAAAAAAAATTAGGTCACAATTTTTCTTCTCTTGATCATCTGATTCACAAAAAACACAAACACAAAAAAAAGTACTTGATGTTGATTCAATCTAAGTTGTATTGGATTGATTTCTTTGAATGAACCACCGAATAGTTTTGATCTTAACATGTTTACACAACCTTCAAATTATCGCGGTTGGTAAACTTAACATTAGGAATATCGCTTAGAGCCTGTATATTCGATTAGGGTTAGCAAAGATGCAATGATTCATCAAGCAACGCTTCAGTATATCAATTCATATATATTCGCTCTTGGTAATCAGCAAGTGTGTTGTTTGATTAATATATTCAAGTTTCAATCTTGGTTTCCTTCACATGATGTATGTTCTTGATCGTTGGTTAAAAAATGATCTACCAGGACTGATATGAGTGACTTATGTCGACCACAACTTTCTTTGACCAATGACAACGGTGTTATCAAAGAAACCTAGCCATATAATACGACTCTTAAACACCTAGTTGCTACCTAACTTAACCCTAAAGTAATTGAGTCATTGTTTGTTGTTCAATGACACAACGCCACTTCTTTTTTAGCCCTAATATTTAGTTGTCGGGCTATTTTTTTATTAAAGCCCTAACCTCAAGTTTTTTATTGTATATATATGGTTCATGACGAATCACAATTTGGCTTTAGTTTATGGGACCCAGGGTCGGCTCAACATTGGGGCCTCAATCGAACTAAAAAATAAGGTTGGTTTCAATTTTTTATATTAAAATCCTTCTCTTATCCGGGCTTTAGACGAACAATAATTAATATTGTTTTGCCTAAATATCATACGTCTAAATCAACTTAAGGCAATAAATAATAGGCTCAAACAACCTATTCAAAATTATCTAAAGCACTTAACAAGTATATTAAACTCTCAAGTATTAGACTAGACTAGTTAAAAAACAATCAAACAACCTATTACCTAATAAAAAAAATCAAAAATCAGGGAAAAAACAAAATATTTAGAGGAGAACTGGAGCAGACATAGTGCAAAGATGAAAGTCTTCGGTAACTGAATCATCATCAGTTGTGAGACCTCCTGATTCATTATTTGTTGAGCAACAAGTAACCGATGCAGTGAATGCCTAATATATTTTTGTTAAGAAATAGGGTCCCGTAAATTTGAGAGGTCCCAAACCTAATGCGTCCCTAATAACCCTTTGAAGCTGGCCCTGATGGGACCCTAGTTGTTACTTGTTGATGAGGTCCGAAACGTTGATTTACTTATGGCTCAGTACCACCAGCCTTATGTGTTAATTGGGATTTGGGAGTTGCTCTAGAAAATTATTTAGAATTAATTAGTTAGTAAGCAAGTTCTTAAAGAGGGCCTGCCTTAGAGAATTTCCTAAAGACTTTGGACCCTAAGCGAGAATTAAATATGGGCCCGTAGAATATGACTTGTAAAAAGATTTTAAACTGAATAACTTGTAGATTGTAATCGAAGTGAAGTTGATTGTCGACCAGTCTTCTCGCTTTCTGCTCTTAAAATCTTGAATGAGGTTTTCTTTATTCTTTTTGTTAATTTAGGTATTATTATATTAAATTAAGTTTAGAGTGAGTAAATGGTATTAAGCTAAACTATTAAAAATATTAATAGGCTAAAATAATTAAAATGTTATTGGGTTTGTTAATAAATTTATTAGTAATGTATAGTTTTTTAAAATACATATATACATATAATATATAAAAAATTTTAAAAATTTCGAACCTTTAAGTAGAATAGGCACTAGTCGCGCTCATGGCCACTCTCAGGGCCGCCCATGTTTTTAAAGATATTTTATTGGAATAAATTAAAATGGATAGTAATGTTGATCATTTCAAATTTAAAGTGGAAAAAGAATAGGGCGATGTTTCTATCGCTTTATCCGGTGGGTTTAGAGCCCACTAAGGGTCAATATGTTCAAATAAGAATAAAAAAACAAAAAGAAAACAAAGAATATGACAAGAGTGTTGTTTACATTACTTGCTTTATGCAATTAATTAATTTTCAACATTATTTCACATAAATCACAATCAATAACGAAAATTAAAAGTCAATTTAGCCTTTATTGAAATTTATATTCTAAATTATTATTTCATAAGTTATTCTATCATCACGACCATCAGATTTCTCTAGCTTTCAAAAATAATAAACTAAATCATTTCCAGTTAGTAGAGATAAACAAATAAATATTAACTGATACCTACTTTTAGATGAAAATTATTCTTCTAATTTTATAGATAAAAATTGTTTGATAATTTTTTTTTGTAATCAGTTTAAAACTATAAACTGTCATCACATGTAGTGAAAATATCTTATCCCATATTGATTAGTAAAGAAAAACTCTACCTCAATGGGAAAAGAAAATATAAGTGAACGAAATATAAAACTTGTAATAATTGCGTAATTATAGAGTCATGATATCCATACGTATTGAATCCGTAGTATTTATATGTTATGAAAATAGATTCTGTGATTGTTAAAATATATTTTTGGGATTTTTATTCGAGTCCAAACGATCCTATGAGAACAACCAATCTTGTCCAAGAAAAACGTTCCAATTGGAATATGTCCAAAATCAATCATCGACATATGAATCAATCAAAGAAAAAGTGTAACATGATAATTTGTGATTTGTAGAAATCATATGAGTTTCATACACGCTAAGAATTGTTCAAATTTATTATTTACCTTCTTTGGATTTTCTTTTGATTTATACAAATGCAAAACTTGTGACATTAAAAGGTTTTCTTATTGATATGTTATATTTTCTTAACAACGGTTCTTATTTTTTAGGATAAATATACTAAATTTGCACCTTGCAGTATTTAGTCCTCTAATGTTTTAGTTACGGATAAACCACTTAACCACTAGGTTATCTTCTTTTAGGTTGTCTTCTTAAGGACTATTAGGGGGTTGAGGACGCCCATGCCGTGCCCTCACGGCATGTGGCGGCGTTGAGCGGCAACACCGTCGCCGCCCTCACGGCATGTTGACACCTGAAGTTTTGTGTGTGTGTGGTATAGTGTTGTGGTGTGATGTGGTGTGGCAACACTGCCGCCACCAAATTTAAGTTTGTGTTGTAGTATAATATGGTAAAATATGATTGGTGAGTGTGTGGTGTAGTCTTATGTTCGTAGTGTGGGCACCCCTTCCATCCTTAATCTTTATACCTATCAAAAGAATAATAAATGAGGATATCTATGATACATTCTCATCCCTTATCCTAACATATCTCTCCTACTAAATGATAATTGTAGATAAACTAGTATGACACCCGCGCTTCGCTGCGGCGTCATCATCCTTAGTGTCATATCTTAAAACGGTAACACGAATATGGTGTGGGCGTTAAAGTTTGTAAAAACTAATATAACCGGTTGGTGTACCGATTAACGTAAAAGTCTAAACTTAATTAAAAGAAAAAACAAAAACTAAAAAACATTAAATAATATTCACGTTACACGGTGGGGCTAATGCTTTTACCTTAGTTATAAACTGTGGTTGTGTAATTTGCTGTGTGGATTTAAATTAAATTAAAGAAAAAAATAATGTTAAACAAAAACAAAAAACAAAAACAAAAACAAAATCAAAGACCAAAATATTTTTAAAAATGATAAGAGGTGTTGTAAGAAAGAAACCATTGATGGTCAATATATAAAAAAAGTAAAAAGCACATTGTTAATATAGTTATATTTTGTAAGTTATACTAGTTGGTGAACCTGCGTGTTGTAATTGTGATATTGAAATTTATAAGGCTCGGTTTCAACAAAAAATTATGAAACAAAACCTTAAAGTAGTTTTGGCGCTTGTACGTTCATGATTCTATGATGTGAATATTATTACGTGCAATTTTTTTAATTGAAATTTACACCGCAAGGTAAATAAAAATAAGTACATTGTAATATATAAATGAAATCTATGAATTATTATATTTCAAAATTTAAAGAAAGACAAAATACATGAAAAATTAATTATAACATTTAAATGTCAAATGTAACATCATGTATTTTTAGGGTTATTTATAAGTTAGCTTTGTTAAATTCTTGTATGGACTAATTGTGTCATCCATGAAACCTATGGGTGGCTTATGAATATTACTTTAATTGGTCTTTTAATTTGTAAGGTTATAATGTTTATATAATAATAATAATAATGATATTAATATTATCACTGATAATAATAATAACTATAATAATAATCATAATAATAATAATAGTAATAATAACTCTAGTAAAAACAATGGAAACAATATTTATAATAATTTTTAAATGTTAGTAATCTTAAAAGTGATTAGAAAACATAAGGTAGTTAAGTTTGAGGGGTTATATTGCCAATTTTGAAACTTCAAAAGAAAGTTTTTAAGTAAAAATATCAACATACAAACCACAGGGACCATTTGTGTAAACTTAAAAACCCAAACCCCCTTCTTTTTTCCCTTTCGCGTTTTTCCGGCCAAGGAACCGGCCAACCGCCGGTAGCCTTCCGGCCACCTCTAAACTTCACCAAAACGACCCTAATTAATCACCAAACCGCCTCAAATCAAATCTAACACACGAATCGAACCTGAAACCGCTGATTAATCAATCTGAAACGCCTGTATTATCAAAAATCCACTCGAAACCGAACCTCAATTTACTTCATAACCGTTCAACGTACAAATCATAGTAATTACCCAATTAATTGAACATAAACCATCGGTTAACTATTCCTAACCTATCATCACTTGCAATTTCATCTGAAACTCGCACATACACCACATTCCATCATCATCTCCTTCGTGAACCTGCAACTATTCGAACCCCATCTTCAGAGCTTCAAAACTCGAAATCAACATAGGGCTTTTCATCATTGAGGTTATTGGAAGCTTTCTGCAAAGTGAATTGGATTATCAATATCATTTGCTATCTGAACCATCTACGGCTTGGTCGCGACCTGTTCTTCGATTCAATCATCTTCATTCAGCACCGAATCGGGTAATTGAAACCACCCACAAATTCGTTTTATCATAGGGAACAAAAGCCCTATGGTTTCGAGCATGTATCTATTTGATTTGAACTTCAATTTGGATTAATCTGATTCTAGGGTTCTTAGGATTTGGGGATTTCTGCTTGATTTGTTTTAAAACATATGGGAATTGAGTTTTGTCAGGCTTAGGCGACCCAGCCTAATGGTAAAATGTCCCCATGATATTCTGGAGGTCCCGGGTTCGAACCCGGGCAACCTCACATTTTTCTTTTTGAGGCTTTTAGCCTTCAACAATAATTTTAAATATTTTTAAAAATTATAAAAAGTCATTTTATAAAAGCTGATAATTTTAAAATGTTTCTAATTATTTTCTGTAAATTTATTCCTTAAAAGGAAATACTTTTATACCTTTGTCATATATTCTTAAAAATAATAATAATAAATTTGTTTTATAAAAACTATACTTTAACTAATACCTTGTGCCACAAATATGATTATTCCGAACGTTGCTTTTAAATTATCGTTTAAAATGTGTTTATTAGACTTTATTTAACCTATATATATACAAAATTATTATAGGTGTTATATTTTTATATAAAACTTTATATAAAATATAATAACTTTCTTTAATATTAATAACTAAAATTGGTTCCATTTTGTCAAACATAGTTATTTGACAATCCCTAAATTCCACTTAGAACCCTAGTCCCCGTTAATTCGTTAAACTTAATATAATTAAACTTAAAAATCTTATAAATATATATATTTTAGGTACATTGTGAAGGGGTACGTTGAATCGACGCTTGTTATTATTTCTTATTAATCATCCAATTTATACTTATTGATCATGTGAGTATTTCTATACTCTTTTTTTATATTTTTACACTTTTGGGGTGAAACATGGTTACATTATAAACCTTACACTTGTAAACACGTTTGATTCTTGTAAACTTATGGCATTTCACCTGTTTGTTGTGGTTAGTTGAATTTTGTGGCTACCATGTAATGTCGAATATATGTACAATCATTAACTATTGCTAGCCTAGCGAAGTCATAGATCTATGGGCCAGACAAGCCTGCTTGGTTGATCCAAGTACACTTAGCTAATCGTATACACTTTTAAACGTTTGAGACTTGTAAAACTTTGTCGAGGTTTGATTGTGCATTCTGTCTTACATCCCTAGTTACTTGTTCTCTAACTTACAACATGATTTGCCATCTTTTATATACTTATGTATTGAAAACTATGGAAATCTCACCAACGTTATGTTGACCTTTATTTTTAACATGTTTCAGGAAACGCCCAAGTTTGATGCACTTTTGAAGCTTATACACATCTAGGATTGGACCTAGTTAAATAAATGAATTTCCTTGAATAATTTTACATCTTATGTTATGTTACTTTCATGTTTGAGACTTATGCTTGTAATGTTACATTGGAAACTTATGATTATAATATTTGGATTTAATAATAGCGTTATGTGGCTGTGAACGATCTTAACTCTCACTCCTCGACGTTTCCGCCGTCAAGGTTGGGGTGTGACATCAAAAGAATTAAAACAATTAGAAAACAAATAGTTCAAACCTAAAAATAGAAACTACATGAATTAACGATTCTAAAAAAAACTAAAAACGAAGTGAAAATGAGATAGAGGTTCGAACCGGAGTTGATTTAAAGTAGAATAAGCACTAAAACCACTACACTAACCTATCACTTAATTTTAATGCCTAGCAGTTTCGTATATATATAATTCAAGCGACGGAAATTTAAAAACAGAAAACATAATCTATTGCACCAAGTGGTACAGCCTCACTGGACCAACCGAAAAATCAACCAATAGTTGAAGTTTACTGTTGATGCAGTTGGTAAATCAATCAACCAATAGTTGAAGTTTACTGTTGATGCAGTTGGTAAATGTAGTAGTATGTAATAAGATTAGTGAGAGTACAAGTAATGATTTAATGTTTAAACTAATTATAATTTTATGATAGTTATATAAATCGTATTTAACCAATATAATAAATGAGACTTTAACCTAATAATATGTTATCTATAATTGAATTAGGAGGAAAAAAGGGGTTCTAGGTTGGGATAAGTGGTTGAGTTGGAAAACTTCAAAACTTTATTAAAATAAAAGGAGGGAAAAAAAGGTTTTAAGTTGGGCCAGACGGTTTCATCTCACCTAAGGTGAGTTTTCTTCTGAGGGTGATCTTGCATTAGGTGCTTAAATAATGAAGATAATCGGGTGGGTCATTGACCCGTTAGTGATCTAATTAGTGGTTAAAAAGAAAAAATAATCTAATAATATGTTATCCATAATTGAATTAGGAGGGAAAAAAAGGGTTCTAGGTTGGGCTAAGTGGTTGAGTTAGGAAACTCCAAAACTTCATTAAATTAAAAGGAGAAAATAAAGTTTTCAGGTTTTGTCAGACGGGTTCATCTCACATAAGGTGAGTTTTCTTTCGAGGGTGGTCTTGTATTACATATTTAAGTAATGAAGATAATCTGGTGGGAAAATGGGCCTTTAGTGATCTAATTTGTGGTTAAAAAAACTAAACAAGACGTTTCTTAAATAAGATGGAGTTTCCTTTACCATCGGTAAACCAGTTAAGTAAATTGCTAAATTAATCTAAAAATTAATATTACACAAATTTGTTTACAATAATCGTTGTATATATTGAATTGTTTTGTTCCAATTTTAACGTATTACTAGTAATATAAAAAATTAAAAATTATTAATATAATGTATCTTCTTATAGAACTGATAAGCTCTTGTTATAGTCTATTTAAGGGAGCTCGAAGGGTTTGTTTATAGCCTCAATTAATGTTTTTAAAACTCGAATTTGACTTGTGAGTAGTTTTTAAGTTTGAAGTCAGCTTGTTTATTATTTACTAAAAGGGTGCATGTGCAATACGACGGGGTGTCGTTTTGCATCCGGCACGTGCACATAGTATTTTATTATTCTTGTAGTAGTTTTACAAAAGTCTATTATGTTTTTTTAATCTAAAATTTAAACACCAAATAAATGAGTTCTGCATGACTATTTATACATACATGGATTAACTTATTGTACCTCACAAAATACAAACTGTTCAGCAAAAAGTTTATGCCAAAACATTTTAAAAAAACACAGATAAAATTTTTAGTCTTAAAAGGTTTTTAAATATGATAGATTAAAAGATATAGCTAAAATCTTAAAACATATTAATTTTATTGGTTTATGAGTAGATAATATAAAATTTTATGCAAGTATTAGTAAGTGTAAGGTTATTATGTAACTAATTGTAAGAATTAATATGTAAATAATGTTATAAATACTATTTTACCCTTAAAAGTGGTTGTATCTTATGCATTAAATAAAGTAATCGTTCTTAATCTTATGGTATCTTAAAATAGTCATCTCATATGATTTATATATAATATAGCTTAGTTGTTTAATTATTTGTAGTTATATACATATATCTATAACTATAACTTATATATAACATAATATATATTCTTTAGTTGCTTATATTTTAGTTTATGTATAATAACTATAACTATTATTATGTAAACATGCATTTAATATATTTAATATATTAAGTAACAGAAAAATATATAATATAGGCTCCTTTAGTCTCGAGAGCCTAGTGAACCTCAATATGTAAAGCACAGGGCCAGACTCAAGATCGTTTATTAAATGAGCTATAATATAGACTGTAGCTCAAGCTTGAGATCGACTGTAGCTCGATTCGAGCCTTTAGAAAGTCGGTCTTGACTAGCTTAAGCATCACTCATCTTATTTGCATACCTATAATTGTTTATCCGACAGTGATCATTCATTCAACCCTTTAGTATCTAATTAAGCTATTTGTATGACATTTTATGCTTCCTATCCAGTTGCTTATTTTATACCAATCAACTTTGATAGTGTGCAATTTGCCAATTTTATTTTATAGATATGTCAAATTATAATTTTGTCAACCAATTTGCTAATGCCTTATCGTGAAGCAACGTTGCAAGCATATTTTAATAAAGCCATTTAAAATAAAGATGATGAGGTTTCAAATAGATATTAATTAAATGACAAACGACTTATATGATGTAATAAACATCCGATTGAATTAACATTAACATTGGAAGGAAAAACTAACCTTTCACAAATTGATGGATCGTCCAAATTTTCTATTAGCAGGGGTGTAACCGTGTAAACGTTATATGTTGCTTGTAGCTTGAGGCTCCTCAAAATTAAGGGCCCATTTTTAAAAAAATAATTGTATTGGGCATTTTAGCATTTGGGCCCCAAATTAAAAACCTAATTCTTGAATTCATGTGTCGATGATTAGTCCAGATACGCCAAATCAAGAGGGTCTCCGGTACTCCACAAAGGGCACAAAACCAAAAGTCTAAAACTATATCTTGTATTGTTACAGACCAAACAAAAAAACTTATCCAAAATAATTAGTCTGAGAGATCCTATATGATATATAAAACCTTATATTTATTGTCTATACAACCAATGTGTGACAAATTTCATATATTGCTATGGTCTCAGTTCGTAATATTTATTAAAAATAAACCAAATAAAATAGACGCTCAAGGCTGTTTTAGTTTCAGGAGCTTCTGAAAAATGAAAATATGATATGCCCACAAAAAGTACACAAGAGTTTACAAAAAAATAAATCAAATATTTAAAAAAATAAAACCAAAAAGCAAGCTTTTTCCAGCCTCATTTGCTAAAAAAGAGCAAGACAACCTGTGACAATGAATCTTGCACCTACACTTTCTTTCTAACAAGATTTTACAAGATCAAGCATACCCTTCTTGATCTGTAACAAACTATGCAACTTCATATAAAAAATTTTGTATACTCCTTTGAGATTTATGCCTTCATATGGAAATCAATATAGGAGCCTTGAGCTTCGGTGACTTTGGTAGCCGATTGATGCCCAAACGCACTAAAAATAATGAAAAATATGCAGAAATGATCTTCAGTTCTTACACTTCCAACAGCAAAAGAAACAATTTAAATGCCACAATCAGCAAAGAAACCTGCAAATTATAGCAAAGGATTATTACAGACAATATGATCTTTACTTTTTACATGTGAAGAAAATTAGACGAAGTATGATGTAGCGATCCAGATCATACAAATCGGTCCTACATGACATGCCATGAATGAGATTCTTTAGTTAACTAACCTAATAATTGTTTAATACATCAGCAGAAGTAACAAAAGTTTATCAATAGGTTAGTTTTTTATATTGATGAATTACCAACAGAAGCATATGATGTATTAACACAAAGAAACTTGGGAGGTGTTTGGCATTGCGTTTTAAAATGATTATGTGATATAGAATAATCAAAAACAGATTTATATATAAAATGACCCCCAAATAATCACCCAACCAAAATCAGTTTTCATGCAACTACTTAAACTGGTAATCCAAATAAGTTCAAACACTAGCAACTGATTATTGTGACTTAAAAAGACACCATAAACAGATGATCACTCTCAAATAGCAATAGCATACACCCCCTTAAAGGCACCAACATAAAATAGGGAAAACTTTGTAGAATATATAGTTCTAAAACTGAAATAAATTCAACAAGAAGAACAAATCAGTATTAATACTTTTACCAATAATGTTTTTGAGATGTTCAAGAAAATTCAGAAATGCTCCATGAGAGAATGTAGTCTTGAAACCGGCCGCCTAAACAGTGGTTCTAACCGAAACAATGGAACGCCACTGTGCCTCCGTTTTGTATCGAACATCTCATTCCATGCCTGAACTATTTCATCAATTTTGAAACTAAGACCTGCAAGTCATACAATTTATTAATACACAAATATAAGTTTCTCATTTAGTTTGATATAACTTAGAAGTTATTACTAATCTGTGTCTTAAATTTACCTTCCAAAGCAGTTCCATTGGAGCAGTGATTCTTTATAATCACAGTTATATCAGTTGATGATGCACCAGCAAGTTCAAACTTCTCAATTGCAACTTCCAAACATTCTTCCCAAGATGGCAAACTTAACTTAAATTCCATAACGGATCGCTCATGAAGTATTGTACCCCAGAAAATATATATCTGAGATCTAATATTAACAGCTTCTTCTGCAGTTTCATCACCAGATACATCTTTGATAATCCCTTCTAACCCAGCATTAATCAGCTCAACTCTATGTTTATCAGATAAACTTAATCCGTTTAATCTCCGTTCTTCCAATTCTTCCCAAATCTGCATTCCCTTCTCCATATTATCCTCAGCCTTGTTATATAACTCCAATATTTGTATAGAAGGACCTTCCAGATCAGCTTTGCTACCAATCACGTAGTGCCACATCAGCTTGGCCTGTTCAAACTGCTGCAGCCCGAGTGCCAGGTGGCCTTCATAGAAATCGGGTTTAATCTTTAGCGACTCTTCATATCTTTTTCCCGCTTTAACATATTCCTTTTGGGCCCATTCGTACGAAAGTTTCACCTTTTTTTCAACAGATTCCTGGGATTCATCTTCTGCCATGCTTACTAATTTTCTTGCTTTATTCATGTGTACATTTCCCCAATTGAAAAAAGCTAAAGCAGACATCTCTTTAAACTTTTCGCCAGCAATATCAAAAAGAGTTAGGGAGTTTTCGTGTATGACACCATCTTCCATTGCTTCGGAATACAACTCCATTCCAATCTCATGAAGATCCAAATACGGATTCGTATCCAATCCCACATGGTTCTTGAACAGCCTTGCAAATTGAACAATCCATTCCTCTTTCCCCTCGGGTTTTTCCATATCAACATTCTCGGAAACACTAGATTTTAAGGTATCAGTATCAGGAAGTTGTTGATTGTTCATCCCCTCATAAAGCGGTTCTTTATCGCGGCTAACTTCCACAAGATAAAGTCTAAAAAACCCTTGTGGATCACTTGCATTTTCAGCTAATCTCAGCTCATTAGTAGTTAAAATAGTGACTAAATCCCCTTCTCCATCTTTATACTTTATCAGAACACCGTTTAACCCTGGGAATCGGTCCCTAATCATCTCCCTAACTAATCCAATGCTGCAATTAACAGGTAATTCAGCCCACCTTATATCATCTCCAAGAATCATCTTCACTGTTTTAGTAACCATTTTTTCTTCTTTAATGCTTGTTTTATCCACCACAACCACCTTCTCATCATCTTTCTTCTTCTTCTTCACCTTTTCTTTCAATACTTTCGCGTTATCCTCAACATATTCATTTTCTTTCAATACTTTTGCGTTATCCTCAACAAATTCATTTTCTTTCAGTACTTTCGCGTTATCCTCAACATATTCAACACCACCACCATCTTCATCTTTCATCTCTTTCCCCTCAATTGCTTTCTTCACATTACTCTCAATCTCCAACGCAGCCAAATTATTCGGCTCCATCGTCAACACACTCATAACATCTCTCAAAGCCCAATCAAACTTATTCAAAACATAATAACACTTAGCTCGATTCACCAACGCCTTACTGTATTTAGGAGCAACTTCAAGAGCTAAATTACACTCTTCAATGGCTCTTGGGTACTCCTTAAGCCCCAATTGCATATAACAAATCGCCATTTTGCTACGCAAATAAGCAACATCTATATGATTCTTGGGTAACAATTTCACAGCTTTTTCATACTTTAACATTGCACCTTCACTATCATGCTTTTGAAACAGCTTATTACCTTCTTCCTTCAGTTCTTGAGACATCTGAATGAACACAGCAGTATCTTCATCAACAAGCTTTGAAGCTCTATCAGATGATGCAGATTTGCTCTGTTTAACCACCTTTTCAACCCCAGATTGCAATTTCTTCTTACCAGTAGGTTTCCCCATTTCAAATTCAAATGATTATCACCTAAACACAATAACCCTAATCTTAATTAACTCAATTTCGATAATTAAACACAATAAAGACAATAAGAAACCATTATTACAGGATGAAAGAAGAGGAAATAGAACAATGATTAACCTGGGGTTGCTTCTGTTTCGATCTTTGACTGTTAGCACGAAACCCTAAGTGAAACAGGGGATTTTGGCGGAATTTTTTTGTTTATTATGATTATGGGTGTTCTTCCTGTAATTGGAATTTTAAATTGAAAGCATCCATTAATGGAGGATGATGCCAACGATGAAATGATTGAATCAAACGTCATTACACACACAAGTTCGAGCTGTGAAGGACCCACTGTTGCTCATGGAGCGTAAAACATGCACCAACCGCCGACCACAAATTGATATATTATTATTATTAAACTATTAACCACCTCAAGGTGTTCTAGCCACCACTGAGTTTTCTCGTGGAGTCTCGGGTTCGATCATTTTGATGCAGTCGGAAACAGAAAGATAGATAATTGAACATGTTGATTCAACGAGAATACCAGGAACAATTCTTCTAACTATCGTTGATTCACAAAGAATACCGATAATCAGGGTTCACACTAACACACACTGTGATAGAGAGAAAAACAAATTTTTTTCATAAACTTCATTTATATTTCACCCATCTCTTACAAGCATATAAAGAAACAAAGCAAAAGTCTAATGGTCCACAAAACACAAACGAGCCAAAAATTTGGCCAAATATAAAATCCAACAAAATATAAAAATAAGATAAAAATGAAAATAACTCTTAAAATAAGCCGTTTTAGGGCCGAAACGATGACCCAAACCGCCTACGGTCCAACGATCATTTTGACTGGTCGCATGCCCAAAACGAAGACTTATAGCCCAAATTATGGTCATTTCAGTGAAGTCCCTTTTGATAAACGATTTTGAAACTCCAAAAAGGTTAAAGCTTGCTTATCCACACTTGGGCCCACATCACATCTATAGGCAAACACTATAGGCGCCTGGCTCACAGTGATGATCGAGACTAGAGTACGGGTATAAAATGATGTTCGGGTAACCTCGTGACTGGTATTGATTGTTGTGGATTTAAATGGTGAGGGTTCGGTTAGTTAACGAGACTGGTAACACTTGTTTTTTAATAAATTATTATTATTTTGATATGTTACAATTTAATAAATAAAAGGTTTCATAATAGAAAAAGGTGGCTATAATTCTATTTGGTTCTCTTTTGTAGTGGTGGGCGGTTTGACCTTATATGTCGTTCCATTTCACACCCATAACATGTATGTATGGCTTCATTCATATGTGGTTGATGTATATCATATTATCATGGCTGTCTACATTGATGACCATTATGTTTGTCTGCCTACATTGGTCGAGATTTCGTTTGTTATCGTGTTTGTTTGTCTACATGCTCTAGATGTCTTTTTGTTACATGTATTTAAAAAGCATAGGTCATGAAATATTATGAATGCACTTTTTAATTTTGATGCCAACAAAAATATAAACATGTAAGAACAAATGTATATGTGGTTAATGTGTTTTTCTATTATGTGTTTTTAGAATAATGAATAAAATGGTTTAAAGATTAAACAAGTAAAGAAATACAAAATTTATTGCATATTAAAAGGATGAACGATACACATAACAACCATGAATAGACCATTAAGGTTCAGATAGTCCCAACAAGTATGGTCCGCAAAAGAATTTTCTACAAAAGACGTGTGGTTGATACACGATTTGAACGTAGTTTCCAAATTCATTAAATATACGTAAGTGGTCATTTTGCGGGCTTGGTTTTTTGTGTAAGTTTAACATGCATATTTGTATACTATTACATTTTCACTTGGGGTAAATTTTTTTAATTCCTATTGATCCATTTAGCCATGCGTCATTCGTTTATTAGTTGTGAGTTTTTTTTCCTTATTTTTTTTCTTATTTTGTTAATTTTTTAGTTTTTTAAAAAATATGAGGTACTTTTGATATAAAAAATGGTTGTTAGCCGGCCTAGCCCCGTGTTAGAAGCTCATTGCCTTCCCCCTCAACCCGAGTTTGATCTTGAGGGTGTGTTTTATTCTGATTTTTTGAAACTTTTTTTTTCTTTTTTTAGCTTTTTAGTTTTCTTCTTTCTAGATTCATTTTTTATTAGTCTAATATTTTGTTAACACTCTCTTGATCTGATTTTGTTGTATTTTATAGTTTAGTTTTGTTATTTAAAAGCACACTGCCTTCCCCTCTCAAAAACGAATTTGATTTTGTTATTTTTATGTACAAAAAGGATATAACTGTGTGCAAGAGAGTTTAGGTTTTGAGTTGTTTCAAAAGAGGTCTTGTGTTTGTATTTGAGACAAAAACACCCATATACTCAATTAGCATTGTTAATGTATGCGTGTGGGTGTAATTTCAAGTAAGACCCCAAACATGTGAAGATTGAAACAAGAGCCCATTATAAATTATAAATTGAATTAGATGTTTAAGATTAGGTTTTTGTAATAATTGTATTACTAACTTCTTTGGACCGTGTTATAATCACCTCTTGCATCTTGTGTTTTGGATGTAAACTATTGCTTTTGAATATCCTTAAGAAGTATTTCACTGCATGAATTGTTTCTTGAAACTTTGAGAACAATTTTTGGCATTTTCTAAATTTAGTTTGATATTATAGTAAAAAGTTACAAAATATGGGTGTTACATTTAAGCTACTTAGAATTAATCTTCATTCCTATAGTTAAATTATCACTTTATCTTTAAATATTGTTGATATTTTAGAAACCCTATCTCTAAGGGGAAATACTTCTGGTAAAGTGTTGTAGATTTTAAGTAAAAATGGCAGATTCAAATTCTTTAGAGTGCATGCATAATAATTTAACAATAAAAAAGGTATATATAAAAAAAGTATGTGTTTATCGGTAAAAAGTTATTTTAGAAACACTTTATAGCTCATTTTCTATTTGTAATTCTATTCAATTAAATAACTCATATTTATTACTTTTCTCTTGCTTCTGCTCAGAAGTTGAACAAATTGTTATAGAAGTGAACCTCTAAATTTAATATCATATGATGTATGAGATTAGAGTGTTAATTATGAGACATTATTACGAGGGTTGGGTATAAATGAAAAGATTTTAAATCTAAAGTGTAAAAAAGAATCTTAATCATTAATATAGTTTTCAATGGTAAAAATCAAATTATAAGGAAAATATTTGTTAGAGGTGAATTTTAGTATTGACCACTTTTGTTGACTTTTCTTAAATTTCTTCATTTTTTTAAATGTTTATAACTTTTATGTATGATAAATATTATATAATAATTTATACCACATAAACGGTGTTTCTTATTTTTAGAACGTGTATAATATCATTATATAAAAGATAACAACAAATTACGTTGTTTAGCTCATATGAGTTATGCACATCGTTGCTTTTTATTGTAGTTTATTGTATCTTTCGGTTTGTTATTGTGTTTTTTTCAATATTATTGTGTTTTTCTAAAATGGCGAGTTCTAAAAAACACAATGATGAAATAATACTAATGTGTACGTAAACACACTGATAAAATAAGAAGCAATACATTAAGAACAGCGACAAAATAATTCAGAATCATACAAAACGTAAAACACACAATGATAAAATGTCTCATTGTGTTTTTTTTCCTTGTCATTTTGTTTTCATGAAGACTGTGAGTTTGGAAAAACATATTGCTAAAATAATATTATTGTGTACTTTATACAATGATAAAATAACAAAAAAAATTATATACTTATATAAACAATAAAAAATAACATAAAATGATATAAAACATAAAATATAATGATTAATACATATAACAAATTATGATAGAATAGTTTGACATATTTGATACAATTAACTGACGTATTAGATCTAATGACATGACGCATTAGAACCAATAACTTGACGTATTAAACATAATGATCAAAAAATCATCCATTTAAAAATAATACAAATGACACATGTTAAACGAAAAATATTTAATTGGCATTTTAAATTAAATATTTATTTATTATACACCCTAACTTTATTACATTAGATTTATATTCTATATTTTCATCTTAAAACCTTTATTAAAGTTTTATTAAAAAGTTTATTTTGTTTATGCTTTATTTTCCCAATTGATTAAACTTACAGAAGAATGCTTCACTCTCATTTGTTTGTATTTTTTTTAAACGGCAATATATCATACTCTTATTTTTAAATTACATCAAGTTACATCATGTTTAGTTTTAAATTCAAAACCTCATTTTTAAAAGACAAATCCTTTACAAAATAAACTAGTCCTACGTTAGCACATTTGTTTGTATCTATTAAGGGGCTGTTTGGCAACTTCTGAATGATTAAGTGTTGAACCAATAAGATGTCTGAACCATTAATTGCTGAACTAATAAGAGCTCTAAACCACTAAGAGCTAGTATATCGTTTAACTATTAAAATGCAAATGTCTGACCAATTCAGATAAGACGTTTTTACCATTCATCATTAGACCTCTTAACCATTCAGCATTAGTATAATGATTAACCATTCAGAGGCAAATGTCTGAACCATTCAGACATTTGCTCGCGAAACAAACAGTCTGAACCATTAAGTGTTGAACCATTAAGACATCTAGACCATTAAAAGGCTGATTAAAAAACTACTAAACAGCCCCTAACTAGGCGTGGTCCATCTAGCCAGTTGGATCATTTAGTATTACTTTTGGTGTTTCTTGCACATCCCTCCACTCCATTTACTTAGATTAGATAATACGTTGTTGTTTCACTTTTTCATGTTTGGTCCATTTACTTCATCTTGTCATTCTCTCATTTCATATTCTCCTTTTAACTTCTTGAAATTATTAAAAAAATTCATCTTGTCAATAAACAATAAAAATGACCACACATCTGAAAAGATTAACATTAGTGTTATTTTAATCAAATTTCTATAATTACCAAGAAATTTGAAGGCTTTTACAAAATTAAAGGAAAACAATAAAAAAATAAAAAATACTTAATTGAAAACGTAGATGAGGAACATAGTGTAAGACTGCAAGATGCTTTAGAAAATAAATTAAAAGTTAAAGATTATAACATTTTTAAGCTAAATAATAAGAACGTAAACAGTAAACAAAACAAAATGCTCTAATCATCATCTTAAAATAAAATAAATGGTCAAATAAAAAAATATAATAATAACAAAAATAATTATCGTTTTTACAAAAGCAAAATACATACAAAAACGTTATATTTAATAAACAAAAATACATTATTATTATTATTATTATTTATTTATTTTTGAACGGTACATAAAATACATTATTTGAAGCGTATTTATTGATTTATTTTAGTTGCAATATATTAGGTATGAACATTTAATTTAGCCAACAAATTATCTTTATTTATAGAAAGCCCATTATTATCCTACCCAACACAACCCATGCCAGTTAGGTATTAGGTGTTTTTAGCGTGTAAAGGTCCAAAAAAGTCCCAACTGTTTTAACTCCTCTACTTTCCATTTTCCATCGTCAAGGTCAATATCTTTAAATCGCATCCTCATTCCTGTTACATGAACCATTAATTCATAATAAACAATAATAAATAAAATAAAATAACATAAAATACATATTACCTTACACGAATGACGAAACGAACGTAACCCCCAAACGGCGAACGAGACGGTAAACGGTAGAAGATAACGGAACGTCACGGCACTTAACGGAACATAACACGAATTCTGATGCACGCAACGGAACGGAACGGAACAGAACAGAACACGACGCAACAACGAATCAGATGCTGCGAAAACGAACGGATCAATCAAAGGATTCAACACAAATCAACAAACAACACGAAACACGAATCAAAGTTATGATCTGATGCTTGTTTTTAAGTTAGATTATATGAATTTGTTAAGATTTGAAGTTGA
Source organism: Flaveria ramosissima (assembly GCA_025215565.1). NCBI lineage: Eukaryota > Viridiplantae > Streptophyta > Magnoliopsida > Asterales > Asteraceae > Flaveria > Flaveria ramosissima. The sequence goes on from CM046044.1 coordinate 48,547,938, forward strand.
ATTAAAGTGTTTTGATTTGATGAAAGTGAATGTTTAATCCAAAAGTCCTTCAGTTTTGCGATCACAATGGCTGCAAGCATATACTATCATCTATGTACAAAGGAGATCCGTTTCGTTTCGTTTCGTTTGGTTTCGATAATTGAATAAGCTTCTTCATCTTTGTGTCAAAATTGAAGGATTGATTTCATGTCGTCGAGTTACAAAAACCGCAATCTTCGCCGGAATCACAGCACCAGCGGAGGTAGATCTGTAATGAAAAAGGTGAGAGGTGATATTACCAAACCTGTACCGAACAACCAGAGGATTTTCATCGATGAAAATCATAAGTCATCGGCCTTGGACATAACTGACAATCGGCTCGGCCTCGGTTCAAACGCCGATCTCCGGCGTTGTTGATGCGACGACGGACGGATCAACGCCGCTAAGGCTCTCTTAACAAGATCTCCTCCTTCAACGGTACCGATTCGCACAAGTGAGTTCGTCATCGCAGATCTACGAGCATTCAACCTGTTCGGTGAGTACGTCATCGCCTGATTGTTGTTGAAATTCTTATGCAAACTACACCGGAACGATCCTGGATGCGTCGTCGGCGAACACATACACGTCTTCTTCGGCAAATTCTTCAACGGATTTCCAGCGTTCTGCTTCCGTACAACCTGATCTCGAGTATTCACCGCCATAGACCGGTTCGGAGATCCCGATCTGCTCGCTAACGAGAACTTCACCGAAGACGACGTCACCGGCGCCAAACCGTGAAGATTCACACGCGTCGGAGACGATGAACGGCTGTAAACATGACTCGACGACGGAGATGAATAGAAGCTCGAACTCGTTGACGACGCAAACGGCGACGATACCTCCGCTGCAAACGCCGATGAGTAGTTTCCGATTCGACCGTACGGCGAACTTGATCGGCTAAACGCCGACGTCAACGGCAGCACCGGAGCATTTGATTTTCTAGAAGATGATCCCATTGTTTCAGACTAGTGCGTGTTTTGGTGTTTGTGTGTGAGAGAGAGAGAGTATGGATGAACGATGAGAGAGAGGAGATGGTGATTTTACTGAAGGGCCCTTGGCTCTTCAGTTGGGCAAACCTAGCTCTGGTTCGATGGTTAATTTATAGGAGGGGGATTGTGGTGGTATGGGTTGTAATTAAGGGGAACTTTGGAGGTTAATATGCGGAGATTGTGTTGGTTTCTGTTGGTTAGGTTAACCAGAAGAGATGGGGACAGCTAACCATGGTTAATCTAGGGTTTTTATTCCGTTAGCTTGGAGAATGATCGGACGGTTGTGATTCAACAGGCGGCAACCGCAACGCCGGATCAAAATTTGTGGGTCAAGATGACAATTTCGAAGCGAATTTGAATTGAAAATTGAAAATTTTGAAATATTTGAAATACTCTTTGACACCGATTTCCGAATAATTTTATAATTTTTTTACTTTTATTCCTTTTAAAATAATAATTTTTTGTATTTAAATAGTTTAAAGTCGTTTAAGGAGGGAATTTTGAGAATATATAATTTAACTAATTAAAAGTATTTATTTACTTTTAGAAATATTTTTTTTAATTTAGGATGGTAAATTTGAAATTACTGGCATAATGGCATGAGGCACTCCATTGACCATGGACATACTCATTGAATCCATATGGGGTTGACCAGCTGGTGCAATTGGGGTGTCCCATGTGGAAGGAGTGATGGTGAATAATAATGACCATGATGCAATGATGCTATGCAGGTTTAAATGTATCACAGTGTCATGACAATAGTGTGACAAAGCTTTGGCTAGTGAAATTGAACATAAGCAAGCAAGCATAAATTAGAAGTTTGAGCTATGGATATTACAGCAATTAGGAGCCTAAAGATTAAGAGTCTAGTTAGTTCTCAATTTTTTTAGAAAAACATATGTGTACGGGGGTATCTCAAGGGAAGAAACGATAGACGATTTTTCTTCCAATATCAACATCCTCACGAACCATCCCCCCTCCCCCTCTCCAACTACTACATTCACCATTTATTGTTGTGTGTGGCCATAAATTAGTTTTCCTCTATTTATTTCCAGATAAACCAACACCACCTAAACCACCATAACAGCCATGAAAGCCAAATGACAACAGATCTCATTGACCAAATCATTGCATCGATGGTATATATTGTGATGATGATAAAGTCACACGATGTTAAAAAGGAACATTTTTTAACAACAAAGGGTGACAGAGACACTTTTCGAACCGTAAAGGGTGACAAAGAAGTACATATCATTTAGTGATATATTTAAGTGCAATTGGGTCGCTTCTTGTTGATCTTACATGGACATTTAAGAAATAGTTACCGGGTTGTGCTAACTATATGGATTATGTTATATAGTTACATTGCCTTCAAAAGAACAAATGTTTGCATTCTTTTGTGTCTGTGTTTGTAATATTCTAACGAGCTAACATTTTAAAAGCATTAAAAGAAAATTAGATTCTATTTTTCCCATATCAAATGTTTATCCCGCTGGATTTTACTTGGTTTGATATTAAAAAGCATAATATTTTATATGATGGACATCTAACATAGTTGTTATGGATAATTACAATATACATGTCTATATCACTTAGGTTAGATGACATTTAATTATGTTCTATATCACCTAAATACTGATTAGAAAAGTCTGAATGATATTAAATAAGTATTTTGTGAGAGGATACTATATTTTTATAATATAATTTCTACAAGTATATATCTACTTTAAGAGATGAATAAGATAAATATTTAATTTACTTTTCTTCATTTTTTATCCTCTCCCTACCATCTCATCATAGTTTTTTAATAGTAACGTCATTTCATAAAACACCCAACTAGCAAGTCACTAGAAGGGAAAAGAATTAGCAATTGCATAAATAAGAGAGGTTGTTTACCCACCCTACGCACTTAACGTTTGATCGACTTTACATTCTTATTCCGGACCTTTAAATGAATAATTAACACTATCTCATAATAGTATAATACACTAAAAGTATCAATGTATCATATTTCAAACACCCACAAACATATCATTTCAATTTCCACAAATCTTCCTAAAACACCACTTTCTTCAATAGAAATGTCCTCTTTTGGACATAACATGTCCATTCATTTTTATAACGTTAGAGATGCTCTAATAATTAACACAAAACTTATAAAATACAATAAAAATTCATTAATCTTATGTGTAGTGGGTTACTAATAATATAATAAATGATTTGTATTTTTTTAACTAAAAATATATTTTAATAGAGATGGATAACGTTGAGGAGACGGAGGTTGGTTTGACATTTTATCATGAAGCTAGCTAGCTATTAAAATGGTTGGACCATTGCCAAAGGGACTTCGTTAAACGAATGGATATCATTACGTAACTTGTCCATTTGCTAGGCCTCCATATTTAGGGCTTTTGGTTCAACGAATATGATAATTAAAAAATATATGATTTTCAATAATGGTGGATGATATAATATAAGTTATAAAGCAAGGTTGAATTTAATTCTTGAATGCGACTATTATGAAGGTGTAATTTGGGTGTTTTTCCTTTAAATTTGACACTTTCACCGAAATTTGAGTTAAGTTTCATTCATAATAGAACGTGAAGTTACAATATATGTTATGTGTAATTGATGGGGTTTAAAGAAAGAGTTATTGTGAGGCCTAGATCAGTTTACAACACAATTGTATATAACAATTATTTATATTTTTAGTAAGCAAAACTACAAATACCAAATGTGTAATATAAATGACGATGATGATGAAAAAGAGCTAGATAGTCAAATTTATAATAGAAACTCATTGTAAATTACAAATCACGTCTAATAAATAAAACATAAATAGCCATTATCGAGAGAAGAAGAGTCGTCATCGTCAGCGCCATGGTGATGATAAGAAAAGTTGTTATTCCAGTCACAAAAATGTTTTTGTGACAATTTAAAATGTTTTGTATATTTGATTAAACAAAGAAGTGAGAAAAATGAAAGAAAACAAACACCCACTTATTTATTATATCGTATGGGTTTTTTAGAAAATATATATATTTATGTTACCTAATTTGATCAGATAGTTACACGTGTTAGCATTATATAAACTCTTAAAAAGCAATGTCGATAGCATATCATTAATCAACTTTTCATCTTACGCCTTTTAAAATTTTAACTTACACACTAAAATTTCTAATGTTTCAACCTCACCTTCTACGTTATATATAACATAACATATGATTTTAACCTATTAATTTTTTTATATTTATTTTTTCTTCAATGTTATCCACCACTCATTCTAACATCGCTGCTTATCTCCTTCATGTAGTGCATTTTTTAATTCCTGGACTCGATTAAAAGTGTTTTTAAGCAGAACTAAACAAGAAAGGGAATAAAAACCACCCTTTAGTTGAATTGTCAAACCTCATTGAAAAATAAAATGGAATAAAAACCTATTTTAATATATTTAAGATTGATAATGTTTGATAAAATAAGCCAGGTGAGGTTGGGTCTGATGACAACCGCATTTGGAGTTAGAGTAGTGAATCTTTCATACAAAGTGAATGTATATACGCTACAAAAGATTAAACCACTGAAACCAAATCAATGTCTTTGTTCTAAATAGGTCGTTTCATCATCTAGCCTTTCGTGTTATCCAAAATTGACAATATCATAGCTTACTTGAGGTCCACGCATAAAATTGGGTAGGAATCCATGCTTAACCCAGAAGGAAAAGTTTATTACGATAATGATTTGTTATGAAGATATTTTGGCATAATGTTCAAAATACTCCAAACTATATTTTACAATATTGTAATTACAAGTATATGTTGATAAGTAATCACACAATGCGTCTAACGTGAGATTTGAACACATACATAATTGTTTAGTTAATGGCATATATATGTTTAATGGTGCATTCAGAATATTTTTAATATGGTTTGGCACATAACGGAAGAGAGTAGTTTAACTCTTACCAGAAGATGTCTATGCATGGTAAGCAAACCTCTACATGTTTTGTTTTATTATTTTATTTTATTTTGTTTTATTTTATTTTATTTTATTTTACAGATGGATGAATTTTTGGTGTATGTTGATTCTTTAATGCAAGAATTAGGTTTGTTTAAAGAGGGATATTAATATATTTATTATTATGATTTTCAAAAATACAGAAATGATTTATATTTTGTATATATTGAACATGGTGAAAACAAGTTTGCACTTACTTAGATGTTGTTTCTTTTTTCTGCAGGAAAACGTCTGCAGTCTGCGGACCACATCTGCAAACATCTGCAGCAGAAGGGGTGGACCAAATGTCTGCAGTCTGCAAGAAAAAGACTGTTTGTTTTGTTAACATCTGCAGAATGCTGAAATATTCTGTAATTAAACTAAATTTATTTTTTAAACTTTAAAAACAACTAATACATTAATATATAAATAAAAGTCATAGAAATACATTAAAATATAAATAAAAGTCATACAACACTACAATAATATTCATAAAACCATACGATTACATTTATAAATCGTTTATTCGACATTCTGCATTATCTGCTCAGCAATTTCATCTCTTAATTGAGTCATATATTCTCGATCGGATGCGGTACCATGTTCTTCAACATCATTTTCTTCAGCATCAACGTGCATATCACAATTTTCAAAGGACACATTGGGTTGATCGTATTGTGTAAAAAAGTCATCGCTAAGACCCTCTTTCCTTATAAAATTATGCAACGCGAAACATGCAACGGTAATGTTTCTTTGTGTAACCAACGGAAATGGTGCCATCCTCTTCAATATAGGGAACCGTGCTTTCAAAACACCAAACGAACGCTCAATAACGTTTCGTAGTTTTGCATATGCATGGTTAAATTTTTCTTTATCGGTCAATGCACGATTCCTACGAAAATCTCCAAGCCAATACCTTACATTACAATATGGAGCCATAAATCCTCGTATGTGTGCATAAGCGGCATCACAAATATAATATTTATCTGTGAAGATATATAAATAATTAGTAAATTAAAATTTTATACCAAACATTTAAAAACAATTTATATAACTGATGGTGGTAACGGGAATGGAGCATTTGTATCTGATAAGGCCTCTGATAATATTTTGGAATCATGTGCTACCCATTCCCAACTCGTTACAATGAATGTAAAAATCATGTTAAAGTCACAAATTGCTAATACGTTTTGATAACACTCTCCTTTTCCCCTTCCTCTATATAAATCTTGTTTACTAGCAGAGACAACAGCATGTATCAAAGTACCATCAAGTGCACCAACCGCTCTCTTAAAAATTCGCCGAAGTCTTTTGTTATGTCCCGGAATGTTTGGATTTGGATTGAAAGAAGTTGGTACTATCATATCTTTGGCAAAAAACATCATTTTATCTAACACTTCATAAAAGAATTTATGAATTGTTTGCTTTGAGTGTTGAAATCTACGCTTTATAACCACGTAACGTTGATTATGACCAATTATCATTAAAAACATAGCCATCTTCTCCTCAAGCGATACATGTTTACAATCCTTTAACGAATAATTTATTCTAAAATGTGCACATAGTCGGACAAATGATTCACGAGACATACGTAGCAATTCAATGCATTGTTTGGGATTTCCTTGCAATAACTCTAACGTGTATTTATGCCCTGTCATTTCTGAATCATTGTCTCGCATTCGTTTCAAACCTCTTCTCCAAAAAAACGAACATACAAGTACATAAGAATTACTAGAAGTAATTTCTTATTATAATCCATATGATCATGTGTTAATAATAAAAAAAGGCAACCATTAGACATAAAAATGTCATCATAAACATTAACCATAAAACATAACAAAATGTCATCACCAACCAAATACATCCATAAAACATAACAATGTCAACACCAACCAAATACAACCATCAAAACATAACAATGTCATATCTAACCCAATACAACCATCAAACATAAACAACGTCACGTGCACAATTATATTAGTTTCATACTTTTAGCAGTCATTGTAATCCACCCTTTTAATACTTCTGGAATTTCTGGCAGTGTCATCCACGCCTCTCTCATGGATGACGACACTCCAAAGATATGAAAAGCAGCTAAAAGTAAAGGATCTAACGGGTCTAACCCAACCAATTTTAACCTCTCATAACAGTCAAGTACTGTTGGTCCATCTTTTCCTTTAATCAAAAACTGAAGAGCCTTTTGCATATCAGATGCTAAATCATCAGATGTGATAGATGATTTCGAGGTTCTGGCCCTTTTGTTTGGAATAGGGTCGGGGGCCGGATCCTCGGTAGGCTCGGGGGTATCCTCTAGAATAGGCTCGGAATTGTGTTGTTCAAAATCAAAAGAGCCGGCATCATCTTCTATGTCATGAAGAATTGTATTTGTAATCATAAGTGGTTGACACGTTGAGTAGAAGATGATCCAGCAATTGAAGTTGTTTGAGTTGAAGTCCACTTGCAATTTCCAGTGGCAGTATTACCATCAAATAATTTTGCACAAAGTTCTGGAAAAGGCAATGGAGTCGTTTTCAAAGATCCAGCCTTCGGATGCCCCTAAACCCAAAATATAAAATTTTATAAGTATATGTTTATATGTAGCCTTTAAATATATATATAAGTATATGTTTATATGTGAACATACCTTCTTAAATTCTTCTCACTCCTCGTTTGTTAGGGGAAAAGTATTTGTTTGAGGATTATATATATTTCCTGTTTTGTTTTTCAAATACACAAATCCGACGTACTTGGCTTTCAGATTGTCATAGGCGTTCTTCATTTGTTTTTGATTCAATTCAAGGTCAAACTTTTCTTTAAGAATTTTTCCTAATCTATTCCAAGATTTCTTCAACGCAAGTTTCTAACAAACATTGAATTTGCTCGCTTGACCATTGATGTTTCTCGCCCATTTCTATTAAACAATAAAAACATAATCACTAACTTAAAAACCAAACCAATTTATTCATCATACAAACTAATCAAACAAACTATACCAAATTCACCAACCACACAAACCAATTCATTCTTCATACAAACTATAACAACCAACTAAACCAATTCATTCTCATACAAACCATATACCAACCAACTAAACCAATTCATTTCTCATACAAACCATATACAAACTAATCATACAAACCATATACCAACCAATTAAACCAATTCATTTCTCATACAAACCATAAACAAACTAATCATACAAATCATATACCAACCAACTAAACCAATTCATTTCTCATACAAACCATATACAAACTAATCATACAAACAAACTAACCATATACAAACTAATCATACAAACAAACTAATCATACAAACAAACTAATCATACAAACAAACTAACCATATACAAACTAATCATACAAACAAACTAATCATACAAACAAACTAACCATATACAAACTAATCATACAAACAAACTAATCATACAAACAACAAATCAAAAAAAAACTAACCTGCAGTAGAAGTTCACGGTGGCCACAGGAGGACAGCCGAAGGGGAGGGGGGCGAAGGGGAGGGGGCGAAGGGGAGGGGGGCCGAAGGGGAGGGGGGCGAAGGGGAGGGGGCCGAAGGGGAGGGGGCGAAGGGGAGGGGGCGAATGGGAGGGGGGCGAAGGGGAGGGGGCGCAGTTTGTTGGGAGATGGCGACGGTGGCGAGGTGGCGACGGTGAAGAGGTGGCGACGGTGGGCTTGGTGGCGACGGTGGTGAGGTGGAGAGGGTTGTGAAGGGGAGTGGGGGAGGTGGGTATGTGGGGAAGAGAGTTAGGGCTCAAATGAAGATTCAGAAGATGTTAGAGGAGTTTGTGAAGACATTGTTCCACATCTTCTTCGTGCAGAGGTGAGGAAGACGTTTTTTAATGAAACGTCTTCCAGAAAACAAACAGTCTGCAAAGTAAAAACCTCTTCCCGCGTCTGCGAGCGCACAGATGAAGAAGTAAGGAAGAGGTTTTTTCAAAAAAACAAACACCCCTTAGACTATATATACTGGTTGGTGAATTAAAATACTATTTAAATGTCACATAGATAAAAATCATTTCACTAAAGACTCATTTAAATCAAATATAGTGGTAAACTAGTGTTTGAAACCTTTATTAATGCAATAGTATAAGAAATGTTGTGTTTGTGTTTGGCGCCCTTTGAGGGCTTAGAGTCCTATGAGTTTGAAGTATTTTTAACTATCTTGTAATGATGTTTGAAGCTTTATTTTCATGTTATCATGTATGGAACCTCACTACATCCAGTCTTAACTCCATTAGTCGCTAAGGTGACGTTCTTAAAAAAAATAGTCGCTAAGGAGACATTTTCACTTTTTTTTAAATGACGGCTTATGTTATAACTGTATAAAAACAATGACTAGCAGGATACCAGCTGATAAGAAAAGAAAATATTACATGAATAAAAAAAGATTTAGAATCCACTTTTTTCATTCCAGCTTATTTTCTGATTTCTATTATTATACCATAAATAAAATGCATGACCACATCAAATAAATATTGAATCTAAAGCTAAGTTTTCAGCAAAAAGTTATAAATAAAAAAATTAAAAAAATGCATCATCTATATAAAAGAATGTTATTTATTCACTATGAATCCCAATCCGTTTTTACATACTCGCACTAATCATATCTTCCATGGCATTATGAAGAACTTTATTGTCCAAAAAAAGAAAAAAAAAGAAAAAAGAGGAAAGCGGTTACTTTACCTTCACTTTGTATACATATTAGTTGGACTCCTGACTACTAACAATTATAGTTTTAAAAGACTAAAAACAACCAAATATCCACCCTATCACTTCAACCCAAACTCCATGAATCCCATAACATGCTTTAGAAAATCTCATTACACGTGGTCAAAAGCTTTTTTAAACTCAATCTTATTAATCAAAAGATTTTTCAATCAAAAGCTTTTTTTAAACCAAACAATAATATTATTCATGATCAAAGGACCATAAAAAATTTAATGACCCTTAACTAAACCAAATTGTTCACCACTCACTACCCCACTGATAAACGAAGATCGTTTATTTGCCATAAGTCACCCGCCTAAAATTTTTAACCAACAGCAGGATGGTAACTTTAGGAATCAACGTCACAAATGATGAGTTACAACCATCAGAAAAATATTTTTCTTCAAAGAATTGTGTAACTGCTTAATATTATATTTATTTTTAAAAGATCCCAAAAATATTTACAAAATTGAAAGTAAAACCGTTTGGTCCAAGGCCGATTTATAACCGCACAAGACCAAATAACCACCCGCACTTCCTCTAAAGTCCTTTAGCCTTTAAGAAACCTTTTGACTGTTTAAAAGGATTTTTAAATCCACCACTTCTACTTGTAATCGGGATACTATTGAATTTATAAAATTTAGTTGTTAAAAGATATCTTTTATCATAAATATCTTTTAATCCACCGCTGTGATGATTATAGTAGTAATTCACCTTTTGTTGCGATATATGAATTATAAAATCGTATACAATGCAATAATGATTCTATATCATTATCAATATAACTATCTCCATACAAAGAAATATGACAATCAAATTTTTAAGTCAACAAAGTATGTTTAAACATTGTTTTATTAGTTTACTATATTTCACCTATAGGCTTGTACTGTTGTACACTTTCATAGTTTTCAATTCTAAAGTCAACAAATCAAAGATGCTTCATTTTGAAGACTTCAAAGTCATAGTAACATATAACTATTACCTTACAAGTGAGAGAATATATTAAAAAAAAGAATATGTCAATGTCATGATATTATTTATCGTAATCTAAGAATTAATCTACAAATGTCAATTTGATCTTTAGATTTTAATACTTTAAAAAAGCAAATTAAGGTGATATTTATAGGCCGAACATCAAACACTAATAGTGCTATTTTAATTAGGGTTTGTTTATTTTTATTTAATGTCAAAAACCTACACTCCTTATAAAGTATATCACTTAAACAACTCATTATCATATTTGAAGTTTACTTCAAAAAAGCTTTTTATCTTTACCATTAAACTACAACTAAGGTGTTGTTTGTTTAATTTATTACTTAAAAACATATGAGAAGATTTTTTTTGATATACTTCAACTATTAATCAATCTTTTTTAATATTAACTGTGCCCTTATTTCAATCATTACATTGCTTTCGGAAAAAATCTTTCCTGATTAAACTAAGGACAAATTTGGAAAAATAAAAAGCTTTTGGTTATTACGAACAACTTTTAAATAAATAAATAAGCCCTATGGTTTTAGCTAACATCTCTTAAATAAAGAATACTTAATAAATGAATATTAAAATAAAAAATACCAAATAGTCGAAGACTTAAAGTAAAATATCACGACACATCATTTCAGGATAACATTTTTAGCTCCAAGAATTATTATTAAATTTCTAATAGAAAAATGAAAAGAGTTGTTTATTTGCTACAAGTGGTTGGGGACTTGGGTGGCAACCTTTCCATATTTGAAGGAACAAATTATATAGAGAATATTGTTTATTTTAAACAAGTGATATATTAGAGAGGTCTTTGTAGCGTGTAATTGTGTTTATATAATATAATACAATGACACAAACAATCAAATGATATAGACAGATACATAATACATCATACATACATGCATGTGTATGCCCACATGCAACATACATACTATTATGCGCTACTATCACCCTACTCTAATAAAAAAGTATCTAGAAGAGACACATGTCAACACCATATTCATTCTCATCAATTTGTTTTCGCTTCTCTCTCATATTTAATACTCACATTAATTACTAATAATATTATCTATTTTTTAGATTAAATAGTTTTTTAATAAATTAAGAAAAAGATCTTTTTACTAATATTATTTCTAAGTAAACTTTTTCATAAAATTAGAAAAATTTTAGAAAATCATACTTTTTTAAAAATACAAAATATTTTGTAATTGGCGTTTTTAATAAATACAATTTTTGTAAAAAAAATTAAAATTGAGAGTTATAATAAGAAAGTTTTTAAGTATGACATTTTTTAAAACGTTTGTTTTGAAATAAATTTTATTTTATTTATTATAATAAAGATTTCAATCATATCTTATTTTAAAATATCGATTTATAATTAATAAAATTTTATTCTATTTAATATTTTTTTATTCAACCCGTGTAGTACACGAGTTTACTAAAGCTAGTTTTACATATATGTGTAGCCACGAGGGACTTCATATTTGAATGTCTAAGAGCATTCACAGTGGATTCTTTATCTTTATCCATATAATTACACTAAAAATCACTATATTTTTTTTCTCCTTTTCAATTAAATAATATTTTTTATACCCTTATCATTACTTTTTTATCTCTTTTCCACTCACAACCACTTTCAAAACTATTAAAAAATTTATAGGGATTAAACAGTGATTCTTCAAATATATCAATCAACAATAACATTTTCTCTCTCTCCTGCACTTACAACAACTCAAAAACCATTCCATATAATATACCAAACACACTCACATATTTTTAAGAATTTCACTGTAAATGCTCTAAGGTAAACTTTCAAATTAAGACATTTTTTAAAGAAGATGCAAGAATTAACTAAAACTTTATAGTTGTTAGAGTTAAACATTTTAGCATGAATTAAAATATGTAGATTTTGTAGTGTAGCTTTATACTAATTACTATCTTTAGGTGGAAGGGGCACAAAATTTTTTACACAAAATGACAAAAGTATCATGGCAAATGTCCATCTAAAATATGTCATCTCATTTGTATCTAACACTATAATAAAAGGTTGTAATATCATTTTTTACCCTAAAGTACCCTAGCTCCATCAAACAACAATGTTAACCATCTTTACTTGCTTTCTTCATCGGGTTCACGAACCCGAAATGAAAGACTCCGCCCAATCCACCCGAGGGACTTGCGGTGGTAGTTCCTGCAATACCCTCTACTACCTGAAGCTTGAACCCAAAAATCGCCCTGACCATGGTTATAAAATGCTATTTTGATCGTCATAGTGAAGCAAAGGGACACGTTGGTTTTTGAGGTTAAACAAGTAATTTATGAAATTTAAGCTTGACGTAAAAACTTATTATTTCTATAAAGATTTACATCCACATTAATTACTAAACTAGAAAGTAAGACTGAAATTGGATTCAAATTACTCCTTTTAATTTTAGAAAGTGGTATGTACATTTGACCATGAAAGTAAAAGCAACGACATGTATTCCAACAATATTGAACTTGATACTTTGAGATTTCAAGAATAACACAGTGATTATTTCTCATTCTCTGATAATTTCTCATAATACCACTACATGATATTTTTGGATAGCTAGTTAAACAAATTATGGGCCGAAATGAAGCCCTAAGTTTTTGAGGGCCTAAATACAATAGCCTTTTTTTATTTCTAATGTTGGGCCACGATATGTATTTGGATACGAGAGTATATGACATTGGGTTAAAAAAAAATTAATTGGTTTGAGCTATGTAGGGCATTAGACGCACATACAGTATCCCTCTAAGTTCTAACCATCTAAGGGGCTGTTTGAAATGGTTGACCGGGCTTTTGATCACTGACTGGCTGACTCGGTTAGCCAGTCAGCACGTTTGATGTTACTGACCACGCGACTGACCCGGTCCCAAACATTTGATCGAGACATTTTTAAGGGCCTCGCTGACCACACGACTGACCCTCCCTCCGCCGCCCTCCTCCCTCTGCCGCCCTCTCTCCGTCGCGCTCCTCCCATCAGAAGCCCTCCTCCGCCGCCCTCCTCCCATCAGCAGCCCTCCTCCACCGCCCTCCTCCCATCAGCAGCCCTTCCTCCGTTGCCCATCCTCCCATCAGCAACCCTCCTTCGCCGCCCTCCCTCCGCTGCCAAAGGATGATGATGATGATGATTGTGATGAGGATGAAAGCTGATATCATCTATGGATCAATCAACATGTTGGATGAATATGAGATTATTAGGGTTTTGATTTAGGGATGAGGGAGTGAATACTGAATTGTGATCTAGAGTTATTGGAGGCTACTTGTAGAAAAGATTTTGGTGGTTGTACATATTGCATAGGTGGTTATACACCTGTACTGCTTTGATGGTGTTTATGACTTGGTTGTTCACCTGTAAAAGTTTTTGGTGGTTGTACATATTGCATAAGTGATTGTACATCTTTATTTGTTTATATGTTGGGGACTTGTATGACAATTTGAATTTTAAGCTATTAGTTCCTTTTTATTTTTTTTATTTTTATTGATTACATAACACCAGTTAAAAAACAATGGCAATATGGTTATTTTTTATCATTCAGCAGAGTCAGTCAGATACCGAATCAAACAGCCAAATTTCAGTCAGATGCAGACTCAGTCATAACTTTTAACTAGGTCGGCTTCTGATTCAGTTCAGATCTTACTGAGTCAGCGGTAATCAAACGGTCCCTAAACCCATTAACCTAAATCGAAACCAAATATGTTAATATATTATATGCTCTTAAAAATATAATAAATGTTTATATTAAAGTTATTAAAAGCTGTTCAAATTTTTTTTAAGTTATTAAAACTTAAAATCATATAATTAGCATAGTTAAGTATTGTATATATCAATTTCGTATCTAATATGGTTTTAAGATCATGCTTTGACCAGGTAATTGGCATACGAACTAATAAATTTTAAGCACATAAATCAATAAACGAGTATATGTAACTAGGTTAGAGCCCGTGTGATACACGGTTGATTTAAACAATCAGACTTCCATTAAACATTGATTATAGAATAAAACACACCATGAATTAGTTTGTAAATGTAATAAATTTCGTAAAAAAATTAGTATTACACTTATCGATCAATGCCTAATTTATCTAAAAACCGTATCCTATTGATTTGGATCCCTGAGCATACTCATACTAAAAACCTATAGTTGCATCAACATATTGTGCTAAAGTGGAAAATAAAATTTCAAATAATATCCTGGATCAATTTACATATGTACAGAACTATTTACCTATGGGGTGGTATATTCCCAAAATATATTTGGACTTTACGTAATTTAGATCTTTAATTCTGGGTACAAACTATCTTGATGCCTGAAATAAAATTGATTATAGATTCATTTTAGTTAAGTTAAAAAAACAACTCAGAAACATAGCACGAGCATAAGGCTTAATAGTCATACTAACCTAGAAAATTGATTCTATTAGCCCATAACTCTGTTGGCAACAGGTAGGTAACAGATACGTAACGAGTATGAGTTACAATTTTATAATCTGGTATTGACTAGTATTACCAAAACCCATCTCAGTATCTCACTTCCATGTTCCAACCCAATTACACTCATTTTTCACCGTAATCAAGTTCATGGACCATAAATGTATATAAAAATCAAAGCATTATTGTTAATGTATAAGTCTATATTCATACAATCTACTCCACAAACATTTAGCGACGAAAATTCTCTACCCTTATATTTACAAACTCCGTTGCTAAAAAAAGTCGTTTACAATCTTCTTTACACATCTTTCTCCCCTCCCCGTCCGCTTCTACCGATAGCGTTAGCGTTATTCGTATAAACACGATATCTCCTCTCTCTCCCGTAAATCACCCACAAAATGAGCGAAAACATCACCGCTAGCGACACCATCAACAACCCGACGTAGATCCAGTTGAGGTAGAGACAAAGCCCCGGGCAATGGTCGCGAGAGATGTCAGTAAAAGTCTGGCGGACAAACGTGCAATCTTGAAGATCCACCAAAAACGGCCCGTATAAGCACAACGAGTAGCCTAACTCGATCCCAGCGGACATTTGGGTAAACGAGTCGGGCGTTAGGCGGCCCGTAGTGGTGCACACCCCGTTTGATGACACTTGACAAACGTATTTACTATAGACGTTTGAGGCGTTACTCAATGGCACTTCATCGGGTTCGCAGGCTCGGTTAGTGAAGTCGGGGTTGAACGGGTTGCATAGTGGTGGCATCATCGGGCCCGATTGGTTGAAGTATAGCGGGGCGTTGGTCGGTTGGAAGTTACCATTTGTGACGTTTCTTATAACTTGGTTGATCACATTTACGAGCTGGACCGTGACTTCTTTGGACCGCATTGAGGTCTCGTGAGCCGTGGTGTTGTCGACACATGGGAGGATGTCGTCTAGAGTCGTGTGAGCCGTTGGATTTTCGACCCACTGGTTCATCGCCTCGCAACTGTCTGCGGTCACGCTATTGTAGAAACGTCAAGTTTGGACTAATTGTGACAATAAGTAACATTAGTGACAAAAATGATAATGAATTGAACTTACTTGTGGAGACAAAGGAACACGCTGCATAATATAAATGTTGTGGTCACAAAAACCCACCCAAATAACACCAATCTGCAATGATTCAGTTTGTTTGTTGCAAGTAAAATTAAACATGTCATAATAATTAATAGTAAAATTAAACATGTCATAATAATTAATAGTAAAATTAAACATGTCATAATCATTGCTTTCATAACAATAATAATAATAATAATAATAATAATATATTTCACTTACGTGTAAACCATGCATTGCATGCCAAGAATGGAAAACACTGCAAATTAGGAATTTAATAAACGTTACTCAAAGGTTTAAAAAAAGTTTAAATCTATCCATTTAGCTATACAAATAATTACGTCCAATTATAATATGTCACGCGCAATGAGATTATGAAAATGATGCAAATTATGACAAGTTTTGCGTTGATGTTCAAGTCTAATCGATGAAGAAGTGGCTAATTTTTGCGTAAAAATGGTCCATGGTCTTTTTAAAAAGATTTTGTAATAGTTACATTGACATATAATAAAACCATATAGTGACAATTTTGATGAAATATTTAGTAAAATGATTATTTACATAACATATACATGTGGGTTGCTTATGATCAAAATTTTTGTAACTTTAATTGGTTTTTTGGACCTGAAAAGGTAAGTTGCATTTAATAAAAACAAACGAAAACGATTTCATCCTTTACAACTAGCAAATCAAAGGAGCTTACTGAATCCAAGAAACGTCAAAAACAGCATCACAGCAGCTATAACAATCAACAATATTCTCCTACAAGAACACATATAAAACATCTAAACAACATAAGAAAATGACGATCGCTACTAGAAAACTGATTTATCAACAACAGTACTTTTGGTCCCAAATAGTATTTTGTGACCGATTTAAACAGTCGCAAAATTGTTTCGGTCACTAAATTTGCAACCATTTATGAAAAACAGTTGTAAAATTTCCAACCATTTTCTTATTAATTTCAATGTCAAATACCCAGTTTTCTAACAATTGATAGGGATATAAAAAACTTACACAGTTTGAAGAATTTTATGAATGTCTTGTTTATTCTCTTTGGTCCTCTGAGACAATTCAATAGCCGAAACATTAAGCTTAGTTTGTATCTCATCAATGTCAGCCTGCACATCAACCGGCAAAAACACTTGCGCAACGGCTATTTTCTTCGCCGCAGCAAGATCATCCGACACATTTCCAAGCGTTTTCGCAGTTTTCTCCGCTTGATTAACGATATACCTCAACGCTTTCGTTGTACTTATGTGAAATTTCCCCTGACCCGTGTACAAAACAATGCATCCAACACTGCAAAATGTATAAATTCTAATAAAGAACTAATATGATCGAATATGATTCGTTTTGTGATTAGAAAATTGGGGATTTGAGATGGTGATCACGTACACTGCCGTGATGGTGAAGAGAATTAGAAAAGCGAGAGATAGAGTGTAAGCGGTTTTCGAGTAGCCATAAGGCTCATTTCGACGACAGCAACAGTAGCAGAAGCACGTTAGAGATAAGAATAGACCGAAGAACACGAACCAAGCTGCAGCCACAACGAAGAATGGTGCAGCCGTGAACGCCACAGACTGCAACCATGTAAACATACGTTATACGTGCATGCAAACATAATATTAATAAAGGGTTTTGATAAACATGTTCGAATTACACAAATAATAATATTACAATTTGATTAAATGCATATCATATGGTTAAATTAAGTTTATAATCAAATAAACAAGAATCAAGAAACTTACAGCCCAATAATGGCGCTCTTTAATGTTCCAACCTCCTCTGTATTTCTTGAATTTGTTAAGAGGATCTTTTCTTGTTGTTCTTTCTTGAGCCAAAATTAGTGATGCATTCCCATTCTTTTGTTCATCCCCAAGTAGCCTCTTGCTCCCCTGTAAATCCACCAAATCATAATTTTTCCTTTCAATTTTCCCTACAAAATCAAAAAAAGAATTAATCTTTATCCCTAAAAAATCTGCAACAAAATCACATTTTCTTGATGAATGAAAGACAAAATAACAAAAAAAGTAACAATCTTTACCACCCCCTCCAAAAACCCTAAAAGTTTCTGCAGCAAAAACACATTTTCTTGTTGAATTCAATCCAAAACTTAAAAAGGAAACAATCTTTTTAAAATTTCTACAACAAACCTACATTTTCTTGATGAATCTAAGACAAGTTCAAGAAAAGAAACAACTTTTATCACCTTCTACAAAAACCCAAAATATATCTGATAAAAAAACACATTTTCTTGACGAATTCAAGCCATAATAAAGAAAAAGAAACAAATTTATTAACATCCTCTAAAGACCCTTAAAATTTCTCCAAGAAAAACACATTTTCTTGTGAACCCAAGCCAAAACCAAGAATATAATCAAGAAAACATGAAGAACCTGAAGAGGGTGTTAAATGAGAGATGTTGAAATGGGATTCTGCATTTGGTAAAAAGAAACAAAATGCAAGAAAAAGAAGAAAAGAAACTGGGAACGAAACCCTTTTAAGCATTATGAATATAAAAGCTCTGTTTTTTTGGGTTTGAAGATGGTGTGATTTCAAGAACACACTTGAGCCATAGAAAATAATCTGGGGGCCGAAATATGCCGCGGGAGTCGGGTGATGATTTTTTGTAGGGATTTGACATGTAATGAAGGTGTTGATTCACATACAAATATACACACGGTGTGTATGAATGAGAGAGAAACAGAGGAAATTAAACAAACACTGTCACATTAAACTGATCAAATTGTATGAAAGGTGTGAGAAGGTGTTTGTGACATAACTGTTCAAATTGTGTATTGGTTAGTTTCATAAATAATACTCGTTAAACATGTATATCCATCGGGTATTTCTTTGACGTTTCTGTCAAATCTCGTTGTCACCATCCATTTTCACCCAAATTTATTTTTTGTTGTCTCGTTGATTCTCTTCCATCGTGACTTTTTTCCCCAACAATTTGATTGTCATCCTTAACTAGAACCGTAAATGAACCGAACGTTCAATAAACAATTCGTAAACTGTTTGATGGAAAGTTCGTTTACGTTCGTTCGGGTTTAATAAATGAACGAACACGAACAAAAGAATTGTGTTTGTTAAGCTAAACGAACGAACATAAACAGAGGTCGCGTTCGTTCTTTTTATGTTCGTGAACTTTCGATAACATGTTTGTTTGTGTTTGTTAATTTAAATATAAATATTTTATATTCTATATTTTTACAAATATTTGTGTTAAAGCTCGACAAACTTCTTAAGTTTTGTGTTAATTATATTTATGTTCTTATGATAATTGTATCAAGTATGTTCAGATAATTATGTTAAGTTTGTGTTAAAGTTTGACAAACTTTCATTCGTGTTTGTTTAAGTTTATGACCATTGGTTTGTGTTTATTAATGTTCGGTAAGTGTTCGTAAACAGATCATTTTCTTAATAAACGAACACGAACAAGAAATCTTATTCGGTAAACATTCGTGATAAATTCATGAACAACTTCATTTTCTCAATATACGAACACGAACAAAATTTATTTTCTCAATGAACGAACACGAATAAAACACGATGTGGTTCGGTATGGTTAAGACCATTTTTGAAACTGAAACCGCTAGTACGGTTAGTACCATTTTCAAATCTGTAACCGCAGCCGATACTTAGGTTAACCGCCGGTTATGGTTAATTTCGGTTGATTAACCAATATATTTAACATATGCTTTTAAACTAAAATTTTAACTAATAAATTATTATTAGGTTAGGTTTGGACCAACTTTATAAGAATGTTCACGATACAGTTTGTTTTTAAGATCCCTCCAAAACCTAAACCGAAGTCGGGGTGTGCATACAACAATGTGTGCGCGCATCTTGCATTACTTCTGTTTGTTTAGGGGGTTAATTCTATATACAACGATATCCCATTATGAAATTATATTGTTATAAATTTGAATTAAAAAGTTAATATATGAAATTCTAGTAAAATGATGAGTAGCATTCTAAATTTATTCGACATTAATGTCATT